>PVJA010004773.1:73070-83597 GCA_004027025.1 Myocastor coypus | reverse complement strand
TTGGAAATTCAAGGAAATACAAAATTGTAGCCTGTCAAGAATATGGTTTTTGGCCCAGTCTCTTATTTTCAAGTACTACTCTTGAGAGAATGACAGTAACTGAGTTTACACCGGGAGCAGTACATATCAAAAAGACAAGAGTGACATGTATTCCAAACATGGTCTTAGCGAGTGACTGGAAGCAGACAAAGCAGAAAACATATCAATAGCAAAACCATACACTGATGTACACAGGATGAATGAGATATTGGTCTCAAGAACCTTCAAAAGGTTCAGCATATTGACTATAGCACAATGTAACGCATTACCCAATTTCTTATGCGTACAACACTCAAAGGCCTTCAGTTCTAATGATGACTAAGTTGAACCTCCTGCCTGCACTCCCCTTTATATGCCTAAGGGCTCAGTCACACACCTTGTTCTCTCCCTGTTTTTACTTCAGGAGTCAAACACTTCTAACTGCCACTGGTGAAATTAGGTTAATTAAGGAACTTCTTAAGAGAACTTTCTTTCTTAGGAAAGTAAAGACATTGTCCTTAAACTCTTTACTGATCCCATATTTTAACACCTGTGAGGTTGAATTGAAATATGTGCCATCTCCTTTCAGTGTACTAAATAGCATTTACAGTCGATTTCTGATCCTATTTCTCAAATATCTTTTTCATCCTCATTTCTATGAGGATGGATGAAATTACCAAGTCCACAGTCTGAGTACATTTCCGAATAGCCACCATATAATCTGCATTGAAAAAAAGTATAAATACCACTGTAATTCAAGAAATTAGAGGACTGCTTGAAAACAGTAAAACTCTCAAAGAGCCAAACAAGCAAAAAAACAAAAACAAAAACAAAAAACCTGAAATGTTTTTTTTTTTTTTTTTTTTTCTCTTTCCGTCTTCTTGAGACAGGGTCTCACTATGCAGTTCAAGCTGGCCTTAAGCTCACTTTTGTAGCCCAGGATGGTCTCCAACTCACACCAATCCTCCTGCCTAAGCCTGCAAAGTGCTAGGATTACAGCCATGTGCCATCATGCCTGATTTTAAACCTGAAATGATCTTAAATTCTATGAAATATTTATCATAACCAACATTTCAGGACAATCAGACTGGATATTTATTATTATTATCAGCATCATCATCTTTGTTATTATTGTTGTTCTTGTTATTATTATTATTATTATTATTATTATTATTATTATTGTTATTATTAGACTCAAACTCAGGACCTTGCACCTGTCAGGCAGGTGCTATGTCATTGAGCTACATCTGTTGGAAATATATTGAAATATTATTTGACTCTTATGTACCATGGTATACACAAAACATCACTGTGTGCTATCTAAGGCCATGATTATATTACACAGACCTACCCTGAATGCTTTCTCTCAATTACCACAAAAAGATAGGCTTCATTCTCTTGAATTTTCAGAATAACAATGTAATTGACAGCATAAGTTACAGAAAGATTCATCAGAAAACTAGCTCCACTAATTCAGTGCTATGAGAAACTACCTAATGAATGCAACAAAATAAAATTAAACTTAAAAATAGAACTTATTTATTACTCTTTTCTCAGGTTCCTTTTGTTTTATAGCATCAAGTAAACATTTCCAAATTGAATTTACTGATTTCTAGTACTACATTATATTCCCTGGGTTCAGTCAGGAGAAACACACACACACACACACACACACACACACACACACACGCGCGCGCGCGCGCACACACACACACACACACACACACACAAATATACACACAGATTTCAGTAAGGAATCTATCCTCAAAAAAAAAAAAAAATCAGCAAAATCACTGATATGGCAATGGCAAGAGGCTATGACAACTATTTTATCAGCAAGGAGAGATGTACAGCTCGTACACTAATATCCAGTTCCATAGAGACTTCACGTTTGTGTACATGAAGACTTTGCAATTTCCCATGATTCAACATATAGTCTTGTAAGCCAGGGAGATAGCTCAGTAGAATAAGAACTTGCCTGTCAAGCACAACATCCTGAGTTCAATTCATGGTACCGCAAAAAAAAAAAAAAAAAAAAATTAATCTTTCTTCAAAATTTGTCACCTAGATTTGGAAGGCACATGATATCTTTTTCAGAATTAATTTGTGCCTTTTTAACTGTGCAATCATAGAAGCTGCTATTTTTCAATTTTTTTTCAAAACTTTTGGATTTCTAAGCCATGACCCTATCATTAGGAACGTGCATCTCAGTTGTAGCATCATCACATGACATAATGATTAATATCATAAGCCACATTTCTATCTACAGCTATAAGTATCAATGTTCATGCAAATATGTGTGTTCCTACAATACACATGATAACAGCCAGGTTCCAGAGAGTTGGTCTTTCAAATTAACAATTTCTTTTGCTTTTTGTTTTCCTCTTCTTTAAAGCTTTACAAAAAATTCATTGGAAATCCCCCTGATATCCCCCCAGGGTCATTATAATGAAATTATAATGAAAAGAAAATGACACAGATGGCTCATTTCTTGTTTGAGCGATACACTTAGATTAAACATCTTCAGTTTGGAAAATGAATATTTTACTTCATAATAATTAAATGAACAATACAAAAAGGCAAAATAAATTTCTACTTTTTCTGAACTTTCAGAAACAACCAACAGCTGTATGATAACTACCCATTTTCATTAGTGCTATAAGGTCCACAACAAACAATTTGGTATGTGTCTTGCTGCGTCTTAAAAAGGTGAAATAGTTTCTTGGGGGAAAAAAAATATGTGACGTGGTGGGGAGAGCACTATGAAGCCATCCTAGGCAGCATTTAATATTAACCAATGAGCTTTCAACCTTGTTAGCTTGCCCAAGGCCCAGTGCAACAGACTCCAGTAAGTGAATCTGTGTGAGTCACTGGTCCCACGGAAGCCGGTCACTTTAGGTGAAACCAGGAGGCCTCAAAGCATGAGATGAGGTCACAGCTAGGGACATCTGGCTGAAACTTCAGTTATCTAGATAAAGGCTGCAGGTCCAGGCACTTTGGTTCTGGGTGAAGACTTTCCTGAAGAGAACATATTTTCCTAAGTTAACATAATGCATTACTTGGAGAAGTCCTTGAGGGGACTGCCAGGATTCCAGCTTTGTTTGATAACGTAAGGCATAAAATTTGCCTAGGGAAGTTCTTTGTCCTAGCCCAGAGAGTCGAGAATTCTGAGAGGTTTTGGATACTCCAGGAACCCTGAAATCATTTTATTTGTCTTATTTATTTAAGCCTTCATCTCCACTCCTTTGGGAGATTGCAGGTCTGACCAGCCTCCAATAACTAGAGGATATTAGTGTAATAAGGTGGGTTTAACTCAACTTCATTCAAAGATTTATTACGGAGTAACAATAATGAATTCCCTTGTTATTGGTGTAACGATAAACTTCCTTACTGAATAGAATAGATGGAAATGAATCACTTATATGGGCCAACAGATGACTGATGAGAGTGCGCAGGTAACTCAGGCCTGAAAGGGCAGGCTTCCCAGCCAATGCCAGCAGAGAAGTGGGTATTCATATGCAGCAAGAAGCCATAAAGTTTTGAGCTGCACCTCTTTTCATTTGAAAGACTGACACAGAACACACCATAGACATAAACAGAAAACCTAAACTTGAAACATTCTGTGGGAAAACACTCCTGACTAGGTCAGGCTGACATTTCTCAGACACAAGGTTATGAATACGAAATGAAAAAGAGCCAATTGGACTTCACCAAAATTAAAAACTTCAGCTCTTCAAAGCTATTATTAAAATTATGGAAGAAAAAAGTAGGCAGAACCTTGGAGGAAAAACTTGTAGAATGTATGTCAGGTAAACGAAATTTATTCCAGATATATGAGAACTTTACAAAGTACAATAAAAAGGAACAAATTTATTTTAAAAGTAGTTAAGAATACAAAGAGGCCTTGTAGCAGGAGACACAAGCTTCACATTTAAGCCCTAAATGATGTGAAGCATTATCAGTCATCAAACAAATGCAGACTCCACCCACATCAAAAAACAAGTAAATGCCACAAGCTGACTAGAATGGCAAAAACTACACGTTGACTACAACCCTCTAGGGCTTCAACATGAAATAGAACGTATACATCACTGGTGGGAACACAAAGCAATATAACCAGCTTCAAAAAGATGAAGTTCTTAAAAAGTTACATTATGACTGAACCGTGCCACAAGTAGGTGTTTAGCAGAGACAGAAAAGAGCACTTGTCCACACCCATGTAGTCAGGAACAGTTCCCAGGCCTGCATAAGTAACTGGAGAAAATGCTCATTAAGAAGTGAAGACTTCCAGATGTTATGATAGAGCCACATAATAAAATAATAATGCACATGCAGGTGTAGGGGCTTCAGGTTCTAGCCCTGGGCCTGCTGTGCTGGCTCCACTCCTCAGGGCACGCTGAGACAGCAATTGAGACTGGGCGTGGTGGCACATGCCTGTAATCCCAGTTTTGGGGAAGCTGTAAACAAGTGGATCGCTATGAGTCCAGTCTAGTTCTGAGACCCTGAACACCCTGAAAAATCTTCCCTAATAATACAAAAAAAGAATAATCCTGCAAACTAGAAGGAATAACTATCGACACAAACAATTCATGTAACAACAAATGGTTATACTAAGTGAAACATACCAGACCAAGAGAGTGAAGTTTGTATGACTTCTCCCATATAAAAGTTTAGAAAACAAAAAGCAAAATAACATGTATCAATAAAATATGAGTATTCTTTGACCAAATGAAAACAGAGAAGGCTGAGAAATTACAAAGATGGATGAGGAAAGTTTAGAACTGATTGTTGCACTATCCTGATTGCAGTGATGGCCGCCCTGCTGCACCTCTGCATAACAAGTTGCAATTGGAGGTAGTACCTGATCTTTTCTATATCAATTAAATTATAAAAAATGTCCAAATTAAATGATTGTATATATACTTACATATGCATATATGATTACATGTATATGTATATTATGCTTAGGTAAACTGTGCATATGGATCTGGTCAGCATTTTATAGCACTTATGCTACTACTTAAAATTATGCTTTAATGGCAGGAGAAATTTTAAGAAAATTTTAAGAATAATGAACAGATTAAATGGAAAACACACATACTGCATGGTAGAATGAATACAAAACATGTAAATAAAATATAAAGGTAAATAAAAGTAGTTGAATTTTTTAAGATCAGTAATTCAGATTATTTGACGCAAAGAAACCATTTTGAATTTAATTTATCAACGTAGATGTTAGCAAAGAGTCAAGATCCTGAATGTTCATAGCATTCAAATAGACATCTCTTACCAGCTGATGAGATTATAAAAAAATGTAAAGAAAACAAGCATGTGCCCAGAGGGGTATAACTTGGCTATGAGCAATATGATACTTAAAAGTGTGCACACTAGGAAACAGTTTTACTTCCAGAATTTCATCAGAAGATAGTAAAAAAAAAAAAAAAAAAAAAAAAAAAAAAAAAAAAAAAAAAAAAAAAAAAAAAAAAAAAAAAAAAAAAAAAAAAAAAAAAAAAAAAAAAAAAAAAAAAATGGGCTAAGTTACAGAATAAGGATACATATGGAAATTCTTTTAAAGCCACTAAATAGGAAAATTATTCTTCTATGTAAGCAACTGTCTAGGACAACTGTGTAGGACAACGACAAGTGTAGATTTACTGTTTGTTTCCTAATGTTACATTCTGTAATTTAAAAATTCTCTGTCCAGGCTTTTGTCTCTGTCTCTGTCTATCTTCTCTCTCTCTCTTTCTCTCTCTCTCTCTCTCTCTCTCTCTCTCTCTCTCTCTCTCTCTCTCCATAAATAGGAGAATTTCACAAGTACACACATATATTTATTTATTTAGTTAGTTAGTTAGTTAGTTAGTTAGTTAGTTATTTTTGAAGAACAGGGGATTGAACTCAGCACCTTGCACTTGCCAGGCAGGCACTTATGCCCCTGAGCTATTTCCCCGGCCCCCTGTGGTACACACTTTTCTGAAAGACAAATGAAGGTGCATATCTGTGACAGACGAAAAAATGAAATGAACAAAAATTCAACAAGGGAAAGCAAAAATGTGTTCTAGAGAGTAGAACTCTTTAGCGCCAGTGTGGAATGCGATCCTAGTGGGTGAGATGTGGGAGGTCAGATGAAAAAGATTTAATAATAAAGGAGCTTGAACCAATTTGCAAAAACCCAGCAGGTTCTATAGAACTGTGTACTAAATATAGATAACACCTATAATTCATGCTTTTCATAAGTTTTACAGATCTCCAACAATACGGTCCAGTAAAGGAGGTTTAAAGGGGCAAAAGCCATTGAGATAATTTTAGTCTTCTGTCAAGGAAGGAGAGCTTTGGCCTCTCCCATAATCTCATGGTCTTAGCACCCTATCACTTTTGCACAAAGTACCCTCACTTCTGAGGAACTATTTGTTCTAACCAAATCCCAAGGCCTTTCCGCCCTGTATATTCTTTCTCTATGTGGTGGTGGCTGTTGCTTGCTATTTCATCCTGGAAGCACAATTCCCCAGCTCCCAAGATAATTCACCAGTGAATTAATAAACATATTCAGACCTATTATGCTCTAGATATTAGCAATGCTATTCATTTCTATGCCCTTCTTTCTCCTTATTCTGGTCTTAGCTCCCCCAGTAGCATGAAGTCTCTCAAGCAGGCAGATAGTACATCTCATGCGATCTTTATCCCCGGCAATGTCTAGTTTTCTGCTGGAAGTATTGTGACTGTCGCAAGGTCACAAGGCTGTCAGACTAAGGTGGCCAACAACATGGGCCCTATTTGGTGCTAGAAAGTTCCAGAAAGAATGACTCTGGGAAAAGTCTAAGAGGAAGAGCTAATGAAGTTTTTATTTCTCTCAAGAATGGAACGGGGGGCCCGGTGAGATGGCTCAGTGGTCTAAAGCACCTGCTTGGGAAGGCTTGGGCGGCTTCAGGGACTGCTTCAGGGACTGCGGTTCGATCCCCGGCACCACATGCTGTGCCAGCTCTGCCCTCGTGGTGGGCTGAGCCAGCCATAAAAATGAGTGAATAAACAAACAAAGGTTTTGAAACAAGAGGAAAAAAAAAAAAGAATGGAACGGATGAAAACTCCAAGGAAGATACCATCAACACCTAAAATCTTGAACTTGAAATACAGCATTAAGGGGAATCTGCCCTTTCCTTGGTCAAATCACGAAGGTAAATGCATTAGCAAAACCAGTACCTAAAAGCTGCGCCGAGGCTCCAAAGCCATCAGTCCATGCCATCGGCTGCAACATGCTGCACGCTGCACAAATGGCCACCTGGAAGTCTAGCCCCTCTTCTCGGCCGCTCTGTTCCAGATCCTCCAGCTCTGATGCAGTCGTGTGACTCCCGTCTCAAGAGTCTCCGCTGAGTTAGTGATCCGAGGTCAGTCTGCTTCTCCAGAATTATGGGATATAACTGATTTCAAAAGTACTGAGCCAACTCATCAACGCTGTTCCTCACATATCGCTTCATTTTAGGGTTTAGCCCGTGTTTTTCATGCAACTGACCACTCTGTGTGCTGACGGCGTCAGGACTGGCATTCTGTTGAAGTCTTTCAGTGTGGCTGATGTCTCGCTGTCTGTTTGAACCAGGTTGCTTTCTCTTTTCCTGCCATGATGGTTTACTAATGCTCAGGTCTAGCTTCTTTCTTTTTCTTTTTCAAATGCACTTATCCATAGCTTGGGTTGTCACTTGTGGGTTGTGTAGCTTTCCTGCCCTCAGAAATCCACCTTTATTGTGAGTGCCACAATTCCTTCCACTGCATGAGGTTTTGTTGGCTTCCTTCTTCAGCCTTAGGATAAATATGGTAGGACTGGTCCAGGTATTTTTCTTCTACTTTGGGGCCCACCTCCCATGAAGCCTAAGCTCAGCCCCACACATCTAAGCTCCTTCTCTGGATCTGGACATGATCATCAGTGTTACCAGTCTGAAGTTGAGTGGAGCAAGTAAAAAAGGGCCTAACAATGCATAACCCACAAACAGACTTCCTGAGGCACAGGAGGCTGCCTGGGCTGCAAAGCTTCAAGGGGAGGCACCAGCGTAATATAAAAGCTGTGTTCCTCATTACCTTTAATTAAGTGAGACACAGGTAAAGAGATAAGAAAAAATATGGTTTTAATCAAAGAACACTTATATATGCTGAGGTAGTCTCCACTTCAGTGCCAGTGTTAATGAGCCCAACATATTACATGAATTATGAAAATTAACATGTTATGAATTTAAACAAAAGCTTTTCCACAATAGTGAATGAGTTCTATTTTGCATAAACAACAGGGAAAACAAAGCTTTTCCTCTTTTTAGAAGATTTTCATTTAATTATTTTTTCTTTTCATTTATTTTATTTTTAACCAAATAAAGCGAAATTACCCAACTGGACTATAAACACAAATATGAACAACTGTAAAGGGGGACCACAAGGGTGGTCACTTAATATAAGGGGGTGCTTAAAGGATGGCATACTTTTAGCCATTCCTTATGTCTTCTGAAGGGGGTTATTTGGAGATCTTGCCAAGATAAGATGTGAAAAGAGGGTATATTAGGACAATGCCTCTAGTAGGGTTTAAAACAACTCTGACAATGGCTTTCAAACCTGCAAATGTTACATACTGTCAGAAAATCCCCAGACCCACTGCAATGGTTTATGACAAATTCCTGCTTATAAGAAACAATATCCAGTTTGGTTAGATGGATGTCTCAAGTGGGTGAGAGGAGAGAGAATGAATTCATGGGCACACAAGGTGTTCCTTCTAGGGCTAAAGTCAGTGAGCAGCATCACTTGACAAGGAGCTGCCGAAGCTGACGACAGCCACCGATGCAGGGCCTCGGTTCCCCTGTGCTCTCCTCAGCGGGAGGTCTCTCATTTGCACCAAATGGATGAAGTTCTGAAACCATTTTTATTATTATTTGAAGATAATGCAATAATGGAGAAAGAAGACCTGTTAGGTGAACTACAAAAAATATCAAGGAGCCTAGAGAGAATCTATTTATGCAAGGAAATATGACCTTTAATGTGGCTCATTGGGGCATTAGAAATAAGACCCAAGTGGACAAAATCCAAATGTTTGTGTTTTAAAGCAAAGAACAGAGGCTAATGGTGTAAAGAACCACAATGTGAAGTACTTCTACTGAGTTTTTCAAATAACTGTAAGGAAGCAGTAGCTTTCCTTATCCACAGAGGATATATCCAAATAGCCCTAGCTAAATACTTTCAGAAAATAACTGAAACCATGAATAGCACCTAATTACACAAATGTGCATACATGCCTGCGTATGCATGTGTGTATGTACTAAGGTTTGCTCCGTTTTCACCTAAGCACTTCACATGCACTGTTTCTGTATTTGTTTTTCACTTTGGCATATGACTATAAAATAGTCATGAATTTATTTTCTTTCTTCACAATTTTCCAAGTAGAAGATTCATTCTTACCACAGATGTTATTGACTTCAGCATGCAGTCTTTTTATTCTCTTTTAGAGCCAAGAACTCTCACCTTTTCCTTTAAGCTAAGCACTTCATAAGTTGTCTTTGGCATTCCCAACTTTTGTTCTTTGGCATCATTATAGTAGTGCAAGATCGTAAGTCAGTCTGAACACTGAGGTGGCAACGGAGGGACTAGTGTGCAGATCGCACTCACTACATGGATATGCTGAGCAGGGGAGGCGATTCATTTTCAGGGCAGGCAAGGCAACATGCCACGAGATTTCCTTATGCAATTCACGACAGTGTGGAATGTGAAACTGAAGAATTGTTTGCTTCTGGAATTTCCCACTTAACAATTTCAGACAGGGCTGACTACTAAAATTGCATGAAGCAGATAAAAATCTATTGTCCTAAGAACTAATATTTCATAGTATGTGAAATTCGTTTTTGTTTTATATTTTTTGTACATAGAGGCAGGAACATATGAGGATGTTTGTCTTCACTGTAGTTACAACAGACCAGACAATGCACTGAGAAGTCAAAAAAACATTGAATAAATGCTGTATGTTACTTCTATTATGACCCACAGGCAATACAGAATAAATGAGAAGCCCAGTGATCCTTGTACTAAAGAAATTTATAGTCCACTTGGACTAAAAATAAAATAACTTTCATTTTATTCTAGGGAGTTTATTACAGCTGGACACTGTTGTAAACACTTCCCATAAGTTCTTATTTATTCACACAACAGCCCTACAAAGAAGATTCAATGGGAGAAGTGAATTGTACCATAGCAACTGGCTAGAAAATGGAATTGAGATTTGAAAAATCTCCAAGAGTTCTGAATTCAATGCCACATTCATAAATGCTATACTTACTCCTGTTGAGGTATCTAATGCACAAGAAATATCACAGTTAAGCACAAAAAAAAAAAAAAAAAAAAAAAAAAAAAAAAAAAAAAAAAAAAAAAAAAAAAAAAAAAAAAAAAAAAAAAAAAAAAAAAAAAAAAAAAAAAAAAAAAAAAAAAAAAAAAAAAAAAAAAAAAAAAAAAAAAAAAAAAAAAAAAAAAAAAAAAAAAAAAAAAAAAAAAAAA
>PVJA010004773.1:0-72970 GCA_004027025.1 Myocastor coypus | reverse complement strand
TGAGCTTGTTTTGTAGTAATTAGGCCCCAGCCTTGTAGAGAATCCATGTTAAGTACTGAAAATGCAGCTTCTGCTTTAGAACATGAGAGTTAGAGCTGTGAGAATCTTCTACTTCTAAGTGTAATAAAGGTTGGTTGAAATCTTACCGTAGGCTGGCACTACTAAAGGCACTTGGGAAAAACCAATGAATAAAACCAATCAACAGGTCTATCCCAGAGGAACACACATTTTACCTGGCGTGGGACTTTGGAGGGTGAGGGGATGTTCTGAGAAAGAAAACAGAGAACAGGTGACGGGGATCGCAAGTTTGAGGGACGAGGCAGGGAGCCATGTGTTGCAAAGGGTGGCCAGAGTAGATTCCCCAGGGAAACTGAGTTATCAGTGTAAATGAAGCAAAGCAAAAACAGAAGCAAGGAGGTCACCCAAGCAGCTATCAGCAGGAGTAACCGAGGTACCCCAGGCATGCCTCGGGATCAATAATGTCCTCAAATTACAGCACAACTGCCTTTATAACTGAAGGAATTAAGCTTGATGTTCTTTGAACTGGGATATCAGACCAAGTTTAACTATCAGTTTGCACAAAGTTTTGCCCTACTTCATTTTTGTTTCACAATTGATCGAAAACTTCTGAATCACAGACCGGTATAGGACGGACCATGAAAGCACTGGTCTATATTGAAGATGCGTAGTTTGGTCTGAGGTGGGGCATGATTATGAGAGTGTGACAAGCAGAGAAGCCAAAGGGATGCTGCGGGAGGCTGAGGGACAGGGGACAGGAATGCTCTGGAAGTTCATCAACACCCCTGCTGTATGATGCTACAGGTCAGGACATGTCCTTTTTCATAATTTTTAATTATTGGAAGAGCTTGACATGACTGGTGACTCCAGTTCACCCCATAAATCACTGCATATGACCTAGGTGGTGGCATACTATGTCTCAGAAATCTTGGATTCTTTCTAAGGAGAGTAGATACCCAAGGCAGTGAGCAAACATTTCATCAAAAACAATTTCCCTAAAGCCAGTTTGCTTAAAATTCACACTGCCCTAAAAACAATTAAAATTGAACTACACCAACAAATTTAGGATTTTATATAGACATTTTTAGAGGAGTTGGCTAACGGTCTTTAGTTTTCCAACTTGCACGTGCCAGAAATAAAAAATACTCATAATTCAAAGATTTCAAAACGCATTTATTACTCATGCAATCCTATAAATTTTATACATAGTTTAAAATCATGTAGAAGGAATCTCCAGCTAAAAAAAAAAAGGAAAAGTGGATAAATAAATACATATGTCTATATCGATAAATACAGAAGATAGTTAAAATAGTTACACTATTAACTGCAGCTCTTTGTAAGGAAAGATATATGTCTATATTGTTTGGTCAATTTTCCATGCCTCAATCTTGTAATTGGAGCAATTGAAGACAAGATAGTGTGTTAACCATTGTTACTATCCTACAATCTTGTTTTGAAATTTTATACCATTTTTGCTATTTTTATTTTATTTAAAATTTAAAATACATAACAATATCCATAACCAAAATCTATGAAAATATGAAATGCTTCTAAAATATCAATATATGGTAAATTAACCAGGGCATATACGTATAATATCTATCTATCTATATATATAATGACCAGTTCAGCCTAGCCTGGGATTGGAGCTGGTGCAGTATGTGGTGCCAGGGATCAAACCGTGGTTCCTGCAGTTGCCTATGTTTGCCTAAGCAGGCACTTTAGACCACTGGGCCATCTCACTAACCCTTCATTAGAATATTTTTTAAAGTAAGGTTTGAATTAGAAAGATGGGTGAATGTATTCAGTATGTCACTTCAACAGGCAGATAAATTAAATACTTACAATACAGATAACTTAATTTCTTAATTTTCCTTGCTCTTGCTTATGGATTCATGTCACTAGCCAGTAACCAAGCAAGCCTGGTACCCAGAAAATTGGACAGAAAACTTAAACGTACAACTTGTGTCTATGGTGTCCCTAGTCCTCTGTAGAAAATGTGCCTTATTTTATTGAATCTTCACCATCATCCTCTAGACAAGGTACACACTACGCTTGCCATTTTATAGAAAAACAATGGTAGGATGAGGGAAGATAAGTGCTAAGATCCCCTCTTGGGTCTCAGGAGACTGTGACCTTCGGAGGTTATAAGGTTTCCAGCAGGGATGCTCTGGAAAACCTTAGTAGGAGCCCACATCCGAAAGAGCCCGAGATGGCCCATTTATCTTAGCAGCGAGGGACTTTCCTGCTCACTGCCTGTTCTAACTGGTAAATATGCAAAGGCATTATCATCCATCCAGTCAGGCAAGGGGGAACGCTTCACAATATATTTTCTTCTTCAAAAGTGATTTCCAAATTATTTGGCATTTGAATTTCAAAGCAGATGCAGCTCAGAATGTGTGGGTTTGGAAGAGCACACTTGTTTGGAATAGCAAGCTGTATTTTTGCTGCACACTGAATTGGAGATGGGGTGTTTATAGCCATGACAGAGCTAGAGCCCCTTCAACTGACAACTTCCAAGCTTACAGAAGCCTACATGTCAAACTCATACCCTAGTTGCAATGAAGTGAAAAATGCCCCCAAATAACTTTAAAAGCTCATATAGGAAACTGATATTTAAAGTTTTGATTGAAAATTAGTGAAGATATTTGCGTCATTTCACATTCCTCCTAATTTGTCCATGTTGCTTTAACATAAATTCCCATGAGATTTATATAATGGTCTTAAAGACAGTTCAGAACATTTTTACTATTTGGTTTAGTTTTAACTGCTTTAAAATGACAGTGTCAGCATGCAAAACACTTACACACCTAATGTTTTCTTTTTAGTTTTTATATGCACAAATTTTAAGGTTTTCTGCGAATGCGTGTATGAAACTTACATTTGAGCTTTAAAAATATCATGGCATTGGAAATTGCAGGATCAGAGAATGAAAACGCATAATCCTGTCCAAGGCTGGCCATGAATCACACAATGCACCTGAAGATGTACAGCGCAAATGAACATGAGGTTATTACTACTATCAGCAATGCTGAGCACATCACGCAAGCCCAGATGTGCTGAGCCACAGACCAGCGCAGCCAAGAGAGGCACTGGGTGACTCCGCCTCCCCCATCCTCCTTGGCTACTAAATCACTAAGAACTCACGTGCTTTGATTGTTTTTAATCCATATCCTTGCTTACTTGTTTGCCTGCCTACCTTCTTTTTTTTTTTCCTTCCTTCCTTCGTTCCTTCCTTCGTTCCTTCCTTCTGTCCATCCTTCTGGCTTGATGACTTGACTTGATTTGACTTGACGTTTTTTCTGATACCAGAGATTGAACTCGTGACCTTGCACTCTTGAGGCAGGTGTTGCCGCTGAGCTATCTCCCTGGCCCCTTATCATTTTTTAATAAGGCACATTTCTATTCTCCTCCTATTTTGGTACTTTTTTCATGAAAATCACCACTGTTTTCCTGGGTACAAGCAAATTCTATCCAAAACTTGTAGTCATTTTTGTTTCTTTGAGAAGGCAAAGGATTCTAGGTCATAAATTGTATTAAAAAATTAATCCCTGACTGAGGATTTGTTTCAAGTAAAGCAAGACAACTATTAGAAATTAGTATGAAATATTTATTTTTAAAATTAATAATGTTGAAAAGTGTACAGAAGTGTGTATTCCTGAAATATATTTCATTTAGTATTTACATCCAAAACTGTTGCTCAAACAAAAACAATAATAATCATATTAATTGTGTTCCAAGTAAATTTATAACTACAGAGTTCTAAATGCCCCCAGGAAGCTTTTATTTCTTCTAGTAAGCATTTGTACCACTGCTGGTACATTTTATTTTCAGTAGATGTTCACACTCACCTTTAATCAAGACTCTAAGAAGACGGAGCCATCATGTGTCAGCTCCTGTCCACCCTAGGAGGTCATTATTAGTCCTCTCTTCATTGTCCTTCTGTCCCTCCCAGTTAAGCCCAAGCTAGCCGGTCACTGTGTAGTCCGTTGGTCTGCATGTCATTCTGTTCTGCAGAGATGCAACTAAGTTATCCTCAGAGTAATCTACAGCATCTCCATTGGATATGAGCACTCAGTTCCAGCCTCTGTCTTTAGCTTTAACATCAGATGTCTGAGACCACAAGAACGTAAGGTCATCCATGCAACTCTCCCACAACAGCACGGGAGTCCTGGACAGACTCAGCATCCAGGAAGTGACTAGGATATAGAGTGACTTCATTAGCTCTAGGTTGGGGATGTGACTGAGGCTCTTTACGTCATGGAGTTGATGAGATCAGTGATTAGAGAAAGGCTTAGATTATTTCTCAGACCTAGTTTGTCTATAAGATGTAGTCAATCAATATAGAAAAAAAATGTTTCTTGACCACTTGCAATTTATCACGCATGGCTAAATAAAAACTTCATCTGTGTTTTAATTCTCACATTCACTTAGAGTGAAATAGCACCCTCTGAAGTTTTCATAATTAAAGTTTAGTGGGCAGCAGCTGTATCTTCAAACTGGAAGTTCATTATGAAAAATGTAGGTCACCGCTGAGAAATTGCACAGCACATATTTTCTTCTTTCCTTACTAGAGTGGTACCCTTCCTCACCTGAGCCAGATTTTAGGTCAACTTGATGTAGACCAAAAATAATGTTGCCGAATATCTTTCACTGCTAGGACGTAGGTTAGAATTGACATTTAAAAATAGGTTTGGGGATATCAACATAGTTCAGTGGACTTCTTGCCTAGTGTATCAAGGGACTGGGGGTAAAGTTCTCAGAGAGAGAAAGAGGAAGAAAGGGAAAGAAAGCAAAAGGAGAGAGGGAGAGGGAAAGGGGCAGGGAGAGGAGGAGGGTGAGAGAAAGAGAGAGAAGACAGGGAGAGGACAACGGAGAGGGACACAGAGAGGAAGAAGGAGGATGTGTGGGGGAGGAGGGGGCATAAGAAGAAAGAAAAAGAAGGAAGAAAGGTAGCAAAGGAGAGAGGGGGAGAGTTCATATGTTAATGAATTTAGGAGACAAAGAGATACAGCACAAGTACCTGATGAAGGCTATGCTAATGAGCTATGGAGGTATAACACATGCGGAGATGGTCCTTAGCTCATGGCCACTGCATCTTGTGTCCTCTTTGCTTTCCAACCACTGACCCACGACCAGCCTCAGGCTTCCGTTCCACCAGGCTTCCCTTCCTGGCACTGGCCTTCCTGAGGCAGTCACTATGTGGAGTCAGTACCCTACATAAGAGCCCTGTAGCTCTTCCTCTCACAGCCCTGTTCCTGCAGACCACGAGCTTGGAGCCTCAGGCTTGCGCCTGCCTCCTACCTCATGGAGGCCACGTCAGTGCTGGTGGAATAGCTTACGACTCTCGGGCCTTCTGATTGATCCAGCTCCTTCTACACGGACTTAAAAATCAATTGCCTTTAATATAATGTACCTCTTATTATAATAATTCTTCAAATAGCTTATTTTTCCACAGCTCCCTGACTGTTCCCTTTGATGTGTTGCTGGGCCATGTGCTTTGCCTACGGAAAAGTTGGACTGTGAATCCTAAGCAGATGTGTAATCGTCTTCCATGACTTGGCTTTGTCTTGTGCTTCCGTCACTGCCAGCCATAGAACATGCTTGGCAGCAGCTGGCCCAAGGAACACAAGGTGATGCCAGTATCTTACACCACCCATTTCACAAAGGTTAAGTCCAGAGCATTTTTACTGAGCATGTTAGGGGCCTACAAACCTGCAGGCCTGTGAGTGAGGACAATAAATGATTGTTGTTGTAAACTGCTGTGTTCCAGAATTTTCTGT
This sequence comes from Myocastor coypus, assembly GCA_004027025.1. NCBI lineage: Eukaryota > Metazoa > Chordata > Mammalia > Rodentia > Myocastoridae > Myocastor > Myocastor coypus. Next base: position 67,169 of record PVJA010004773.1, on the reverse strand, counting down.
CACATGGAACAGGTATATATTCACAGAGGCTAATTAACTTTTATAAAGATAAGGTTTGCCTATGTGTCTTCAAATCCAAGTCTAGGGCATTTATTATTCTGCTATGGAATGCAGTGATTTAGTAAGCCTAATCAGTGGGTTACAAAAGCAGCAACAATTATTAAAATCTATTGTTTAATTACACTGAAAGGCTAAATACATATAATAATCACAGAAGGTTTCACACCATTATCATTAACTTGGTAAGAATATATAACAACTGGACAGAAAATCAACTCCAAATAGGGAGCAGTGTGGTACATATGTTTATAACTTTGATCGCTGATTCAGGCATTCAACGGTAGATGAAGCTTCCTTAATTCAGTAGAAATGGGCTTTGTTAAATGTGTACATTAGTAAAGTGGGAAGCTTTCATGGTGATGCAGTGCATGGATCTCAGTAGAGACAGGCGGTTTGTCCTAGGATGCCGCAAGAATATTTCAAACAAGTTTTCCTGAAAATCTTTAAAACTATCTTCTTTTTCATATTAAACTTTGATTTATGAAGCTCATAAAAATGATAATAATGATTAGGAGTGCATTCATTTTTTTCCTACCACAATTCCATTTATCCAATCACACTTTATATTGTATGCCAGAGATTATACCAGCTTCTGGAGTAAAATGAGGAGCTAGTCATAGAATTCAGTCCTTAATAGATTAGATGCCAACCAATGATAACGTATCAACCCTGTGAATGCTGTGCTTGGGAAGAGTTCAGGCAACACAGAATCACTATTTAATATTATCTATTGAGGAATCCATTAGAAATTTATGTTCAAAGACAAATGAAATCATTGGTAAAGCAGAAAAGGACCCCACAGTGAACAAAAGGGATCCTTGTCTACAATGTCAATGTGTCCCTGGTTGTAGCATTCATTTCTACCCAAACATAATACTGGAACAGCAGATGAGGTGGGAAAATCTCTCCCAGCAGCCTGCGTGGTCAGAGCTTTGGCTCTGTCTTCTCATGTTTACACCTGGATTTGTAATTCTTTGTTTACTGTCCATTTCTTATTTTGTTTTTGATATTTAAAATTCTCTATTGTCTTCTTCATCTGAAAAATCAAGATGTATTTCCCCCCTTATATTAGTAGGTCCCTGCCCTCTTTTTTTTTTTTTTTTTTTTTTTTGAGACAGGCTCTCGCTTTGTAGTGTAGGCTAAACTTGAACTCACTATATAGCTCAAGATGGAATTGAACTTGCAGAAATCATCCTACCTCAGCCTCCTGACTGCTGGGATTACAGGCATGCATCCCCATGCCCTCCTAGGTACTAACATAACTGGCACAAATTTTGTTTGTCAATATTAGCAGTACAGTATTAGGACTAAGGAAGGGTATTTATAGTTAGTCCAATATGTGGATCTGTATGTGCTATGCTTTAATGTTTCTTTCTTGTACGGATGCCCACTTGGGCAAATTCCTTGTTCTACATGGTTCACAACAGCTTTCTGAAGAAGCACCTCTGCCAGTAGCTGCCTAAGAAAAGCAAACACAGAATCTTTTGGGGAAATGGTTGTGACACCAGCATTGTATTTATCTTCATAACCCACGAATATTTGAATGGTGGTGGAACTGTGACCTCGACATAACTTCCCCCACAATATCTTTACATTTGTTGAATACTGTTTCTGTAGTAAATCACCACAAATTCCACAAAACTCAGATCTCTCATCTTCTAACTCTGTGGAGCAGAATTATAACATAAACAGGTGCATGCCCCTGAGTCTCATCCAGGTTCTTGTGGATAATCCATTTCCCTGTGCTTCCTGTTTCTACAGCCCCTTCATTCCTTGGCTCATTACTTCTCCTGGGAGTGGTGTCACTCAAACCTTTGCTTCTCTGCTTACCACAAACCCTTGTCTGCACCTACACCTTCTGTCTTAAGATCCACGTGGTTATATAAAGGATCTCCCAACCCATTGAGAACATCGGCATAGTCACACCTTCAAAGTCTCCTTTTTGCTATGAAAAGTGGTATAGTCACAGGTTCTGGGAAGCAGGACAGGAACATTTTGAAGGTAGTATGAATCTTTCTACAACAACTTGTATAAGTGATTGATAGCATTCTAATGTTCCTCAAATTTATGAACCACTTTTGGGTTTTTTTTAGCTTCTTCTGTCACAAGTAGGATGCGAGGGTCATCCAGATCCCTGTCCTGAATGCACACCTTCCTTCTCTTCTCTTTTGAGAAGCAATCAGAACCTGTCCTTCTCATGCTTACAAACTTTGTGATGATAGGATTTCATTACACACAATCAGTGCTCAGGGACTGAGTGAGCCTTCAGCAGCTGGGGTTGTACTGTCCTGTTGCATCAGAAATGCATGTGCATGAAGTGGGGTAACCTGAGTCTTGCGAAGCCTGAGTAGATCCAATACGTGGAACAGTGTCAAATGATGGAGTGGAGAGACCAACCAGGGCTGTCCAATCTGTCAACCCCTTTGCTCCATGGCAAATGCTGACCATGTAAACTCCAAGTATGAAAACCCTTCAGATTCCTACTAGCTCTATTACGTCAATCTGAAAGGATCTGTCAGCAAGATGAAAAGTCTGTCATATTTAAAAGCATATTGAGGGTTGGGGAGACAGCTCAGTGGCCTAAGACCCTGGATGGTAAGCACAAGGACTTGGGTTCCATCCCTGGTACCACATGCCATGCTGGCCCCAGAACCCCAGGTGCATCATGCCAGCTACTGAAACCGGGCATGGTGGGACACCCCTATACTCCCAGCAATGGAGAGGCTGAGACAGGAGGAGTACTATGAGTCCAAGATGTGTAGTGGGACCCTGCACCAAATAAACAAATAAACAAACAAACAAACAAATAAATGCCATATTAAAACATAATAAATACATTCTTAGTTTGGAAACTCTATGTTGAAAGAGTTTGAAATTTAAAAACAATCAACATTTCTAATTCACCAATTATGTAACAATATATAAAATTCTGACTAATGAATGAAAATATTCTTGATCATTTCTGAGTAAATGTCAGCAAAAATATCCAAAATGCAGAAACTCATAAGTAGAAACTAGGATATTATAGAATATTATATGGTGTGAGTATCATATTAGTTACGGGCACAAAATGAATAAACAAAATAAAAAGAAAGATATAGAAAAGTTAAAACAGAAAAAAGAAAAAAGACAGCAAACGCTCGTACAATGCACCTTCCATTTGAAGTGCTCCAAATTGTTTACGCATGTCAACTCATTTAATAAGAGAAGCAGTACACCCTGGTGTCTTGAGGGCATGAACTGGGACCTCCATCCCCTTAGATTTGGTTTTCCCTGTGACATTTAACTGTTGCGGACTTGGAGCACATAATGCATTTTCTTACTGTCTCAGTTTCCTCATCCATAAAGAGATAGACTCGTGATTTTTTGGCAGTTATGTGAATGAGGCAAATCATCACTGTGCAGTAGGAGAAAGGATATAAATTAAACAAAATGGATTTACATAACTATTCCTTGACTCACAAAAATAACAAAAAAAAAATAAGCTGAATGCTGTCTCACACTCACAGCTGCTGCCCACACAGCATGTCCAGTGTAATCTGTGCATGAGGTGGTTGTGACCAGCATCCTCACAGCAGGTGTGTGACTCTGACTATCAAATTTTTTATTATGTGAAAGCATTCTCAGAGTTAGTGGCAGGAAATTTTGAGTTTAAAATTCACCGCCTTAACACCCTTAATTTTCATTTTTTTAAAAAAAAGCCAAAAAGAGACGAAATTTATTTTTCTATCATCTCAATTTGCACTGAAGAATTTTGGTCCAGTGAAGTGAAGAGGTATCTGCTATTAAAGGTCAATTTTAGTTTTTTTTCTCCTCATTTTTTTCACTGATGCAGAGGGGATGGGCATAAGACTTTTGAAGGGGAAATAAATGCCCACAATGCCACCACTTATAAAGCCGATAATTACTTTGGAGGAATCTTTGCCATGGGATAGAGCACCAAAATGCCACATCCAAGGGAAGACATATTTTAGCACATTATGCTACGAATACCAATGTTTTGCTTTTGCATTTGTTTTGTTTTGTTTAGCTCTGCCATCTCCAACTTCCCCTAAATCTGAACAAGGAAGATCAACTACATCCAAGAAGAGGTCATAAAGACAAGCAATAATCCTTGCTCTCAGCATAGAATCAGCAAGGTCTTTGAGACACCTCACCTACAGTATTATGTTCTCTGAAGAAAGACACTGGCTTCCCCTATTCTTGGACCATCAGGAGCTCCAAGAAACCAAAGCATTGCACAGCTAAAGTCATAATTTTTCAGCAACTGCACAAAGCATCAAAAGATATTGGCTTATTATGCTGGGTGTGGTGGTGCACACCTGTAATCCTAGCACTTGGGAGGCTGAGGCAGGAGGATCCGTGTGAGTTTGAGACCAGCCTGGGCTACAAAAGTGAGCAAGGCCCGGCTGAATTGCATAGTGAGACCCTGTCTCAATAAGACAAAAAAAAAAAAAAAAAAAAAAAAAAAAAGATATTGGCTTATCAATAGGCTTTCTTCCATCTTCTCCCACAACTCTTGAATCTGGGGAACACACAAAACATTAAAGGCTGGGAAAATACCAGCCACTGAAAAATGCAACCTAATTAGTGACGAGGGCAGTGTCACTTTCTATGGTTCTCTAAATCCCAAATGTGCAGCTGTAACTTCTGTTCTGTAGAGAGCACCCATTTCCAAATCTAGAAAAATATAAAATATGAGAATATATTAGGAAAAAGAATGAAAAGCTAATACAGGCCCAGCAAGATAGGTCAGTAGAATAAGCATCTGCTTAGGCAAGAGCAGAGACTGGGGCTTGATCTCTGGCACCACAGGCCATACTGGCCTCACCCCTAGGTGTGCTGAGCTGGCTCCCAAGACCCAGTGCGGTGGTGCACACCTGTAATTCCAGAGCTTGGGAGGCTGAAAGCAGGAGGATGACTATGAGTGAGCTGTGTAGTGAGACACTATATCAAATACATTTTTTTTAAAAGCCAATATAAACACAAGAAACAGAGATAGATATATAGCCAGGCATTATTATTGCTTTTTTAAAATCTAGATGCATACAGATTCAAAGAAAAGAGAAATGTGCTGATCAATCTATCAAAACATGATACCCTGGTGGTATCTACCTCATATGGAAAAATTCAGTGCTTCTTGAGTCTGGGAAAGAGACACAGGCCCTCCCTGTGCACCCCTGAACACACGCATTTTCTCCTGCAGTCCTGGCCTTGCTTCTCTAGCTCTGCTGATGGCACTTTTTGTCCTTCCAGGGCTAACACTTTCTCAGGCAAGTTCAGCTTCTTCTGTACAAGTTGCAAGTCAGTCTGCTTTGTTTGAGACTGTTTACTTGCCCTGAAGAAATGAGTAGCTTTTAGCAGGGAAGGTTAACTAAAGAGGCAGGCAAGTTCTTCCAGGGTTATCTTATGCCCCTCTGCTTGTCTTTTATTTCCCCCTGATACCTTTCTTCAGGCTTCCTTTTGTTTATTTTTAATGCTTCATTCTAAGGCTGAGAGTTAGAGAGGAGGTGGCAGGAATTACCCTGGAAAGTCAATTAGCAGCTCCAGGCTCAGGAGGGGTGCATTGAACCATGGGAAAACTATTTCAGAATTATGTGTGGGCTCTGTTTACTCAAATTACCCTATGTCGAGATAGGTTCATCAAAAGTCTATTTTCCAATACATTTATTTTCCATTTCTTCAAATATTCCTTAAACTCCAAAGATAAATTAAAATTTGTTATGTATTAGAAGAAAAGAGTGATGCATTTAAAAAGGATTGAGGACATCTTTCATTCAAACAAGAGCTTAAAAGAAAGGTTTTACCAAGCAATAGGAATACCACTACATGGACAGAGTTCCACACACCGCAGAGCCTGGCACCAGATGACTGTGGTGATCAGTTCAGGCTGGGCTTGAGCTCACTTTTGAGCAGAGACTGTGATTTGAGGGCACAGTCTGCAATTCAATAGCTAGACATGAAAGGCTCTCTGAAGCCTAGTTTTCTTCCTCAAAAAGATTAATCAGGGCTGGCCAAATAGTTCAGTGGACTGAAGGGCCTACAAGCAGGCACAGGGGCCAGGAGTTTGATTCCCATGCCTGCCCTGCTGGCCCCACCCCCAGGGTGAGCTGAGACAGCAATTGAGACTGAGCATGGTGGCACACACCTGTAGTCCCAGTTCTTGGGAGGTTTTAAACAGGGATCACTATGAATCACATCTCGTAGTGAGATCTTGAACACCCTGTAGACCTCCACCACCACAAAAAAATAGATTAATCAGAGCTTCCAGCTATGTCTCAGAATATGCATAAATCAAAATCAATTTAAAAATTTCAGGAAAGAAACACCTAAAAAACCTCTAGTCCCATCAGTTCTATTTCTCAGATTCAAACTCTCCTCAACTCTTTTACATGAAAATACTTCAATTCACTTGATTTCCAGAGAGCTTTCACCAGCCTCATTGGCACAGACCTCTCGGGCATCTTCCACCCACTCTGAGCTTCCTAGACGTAATTATCCCCCTGTGTACAATGATCACACTTGCTCAAGTTTATGAATTTCTTCCTCCCTTATCCCTCATTCAGGAAGACTTTCTATTGTAAGTCTTCAGGAAGAGCAGCCTGCCATTAACTGGAGGGCTGTAAAGATTTTACTACTATCATGAACAACAAAAACCTTAGTCTTACTCCGACTGCCTCTACAGGACCAATATAAACCGAAGTGCTGTTTGCAGCTCAAACCCAGTCCCTTGCTTCCTGCAAGCCGAAGAAAGACATCTTGCATTTAGCCCTAGAAGGACTGATTCAAAGTATCTGATAGATCATGGTGTGAAATAAATGTTGGTCTCTGGCTATAGCCTTAGAAATAGCTTCCTGCATCAGAGGAATAGTTTTACTTGTCAACGTGGATGACAAACAACTAACTTTTAAGAAGATTCAGGACTTTGCAGAGGAGGAGGCTGTAGACAAACGCAAGCCAAAGCAGGAACAGAAACCAAGGACCAGAGGTCTTGCTTCTAATGTGTTTTTGTTTTGTTTTGTGTTTTTGAGACAGAGTTTCACTATGCAGTTCAGGCTGGCCTTGAACTCACAGCAGTCCTCCTGCCTCAGCCTCCCCACACTGGGATTGCAGGCATGCACCACACCTGACTTGCTCATTTTAACCTTGTTAAAAACCCACTGTGAAAACCTATGTGAAGCCTAACAATCTGTCAGGGACTTCAGTGCCATTATAATCAGATGAGAGAACAGCGTTCCATGAAAGATTTATTTCAGCTCATCTCTTGAAGTAGTCAAATTTTTATTCAAATTTAATTTTATGTAGAAATCTATATCTAGTGCCATAAAAGCAAAGCTTCAAAGAAGACTGACAATGAGGTTGGTGCCCGAATCTCACTTAATATAGCTGAACCCCACCCACAGAAACGCCTGGGCGTCCTTTCCCTGTAATAAGGTTTGAAAATCACCATCTTAGATGGTCCATCCATATTTGGGCACTGGACTTCTTGCATCCCTTCTCAGAATTCTGGAGAACCCAGTACACTTGGCCATCTGTCACACAGTGACCCTGATGCTTATGACAGTGACAGCAGTCCTCCATAATGGTCACCAGTAGTCTCTGAATCAGCAATCCCAGGATTATTGGATAATAGGGTTTTTCATGTGCTTTAGAATTTTAAGCTTTTCATTGGCTCAAGGCCGCATTCCATATACTCTGAAAACAGCGAGTGGGACATGAACAGAGATCAGAATTTCTGCTCCTGCATGCATGCAGAGAGAACACGTTGCTGCTCCTCCCACTTGGCTGACAGTGGCAAAGAGGTACAGAAGCAAAAATCGGGTTCGCAGGAGTCGGGGTATGGAGAATCTAGAGACTCCTGAAACCACCACAGCAGAACGGCAGACCCCTAGGCCACTGGCCTACACCCACCTCACCATGTACCACAGGCTTGCTGCATTCTGAAGAGGCCTGGATTTCATCTGAGAGGCTATGGGGTATTCTTGGTTGCTCTGTCTGTGGAACCTCCATAAGCCAAGACCTCAAAGGAGGTGAACTTTATAATGGTGGCACACTTCATCTTCCTTTCCCTTCACTTTCCATGCACCTATTCCAAATCGATGCCAACAAGCAGAAAGGCTTAAACCCCAGACCCAGTCTTCATGCCCTGAGCAAAGACTAGGGCTAGAGATGCCCGTGTTCAGCTCCAAGCTCTGCCATGTGCCGCTGGGTGAATGTGAAGAACGATCCCCATTGCTCTGACTATTTCCTCTGTCTGTGAAATGACCCATCCTGAAGTATTCAGCTGAGTGGCGGAGCCAGTCTGGCTCCATGCCTTGCACATAGTAAGGACTCAAAAATGAAGCATCCTAATACTTAGCAGCAAAGTATTGCTTTCACTGTAAGGAGTTAGTATCATACCCCAAGAAACATCATTATCAGACTTATAACCAACAGGAAGATCAGATCAGGGAACATTATTTTTAACCACATTTTTATAGCTACAATTTGCACAGTCACCTATTGCATAATTTGTGTTATTTTTCTACCAATCAAACTGTTTGGAAAGCATACGGTAATATTTTTCTTTAGTGAGAGAAAACTCAACATTTACAATTTTATTGCAAAGGTGCCAACATTGTACTTGAAATCTACCCCATATTTACCTCTCTCTGTATAGCTTTGGGTTAACGGACCTCACACACACAAAAAAAAATCTAGGGCGCCACGTACACTCATTAAGGAAACAGCTCACGGGTGATGCAGGTCATTCCTGTCACCTTTAAGGTGGCTGAGCAAGGTCTATGACAATGCTTCTCAGGAGAAACCTTGCAGGAAACCCTAACACCACAGTGCTTCATATCTGTGTCATGGTGTCTCCCACCTGTGTCATCCCACCTGAATCCTACCTCTGTAGGATTCTGTCTTTAGAAGACATTAGCATTTTCTTGATAGCACATTTTTTATTTTTTCAACATGTGGCACTAAACCATTATCTTGTTGGCTGCCGTTTCTGTCAGGCCCTGAAGTGTGGCACCTGTTCCAGGGTGGCTGGGAGTGCCACAGAACTCCCTAGTCGAGGCCTGCCTTGAGCAGTTCTCCCCACCCACTTCTAACAACTTTTAATTCTCACTGCTACTGGTTAGCACAGTAGACATGGGAATGCTGAAGCCATTGCATGGGAAGACACGGCTCTCTAGCTTGAAGACTCAGGAGAAGGATGATCCTGAGAACTGTACATGAAAACAAGGGCTGGCCAGATAGCTCAGTGGACAGAAGCACCTGCTTAGGCAGACTCAGCAGCCAGGGTTCGATCCCCGGCTTTCCAGGCCAGCCCGGCCCCCAGGGCCAAGATGGTGATTGAGACTGGGTGTGGTGGTAGTAACCTTAGTGCTCGGAAAACAGGAAGGTCACTGTGAGTCTGATCTGTGTAGTGAGACCCTATAAACCCTGTACTAAATACAGAAGAAATTAATTAATTAATTAATTTAAAAAGAAAACAAAGCCCACAGATAGCTTTATCTGGTCTCCTTAGAAATCACAAAACATCTCTTTCCCAACTGCACCCCCCCCCTTCCAGAACGACAGGATTCTAAAACTTTGTTTTCCTTGAATGAGTACTCGATGACGCTTACTTTGGCAGAGTGCTTTGTAAGTACTTCACTTAATCCTTTCGACCTTGTACAATGGAGAAGACTCTCTTCATTTCCAGATGAGGGATATATAAAAAGTAGAATGGTCTATTCCCCCTTGAGGCTACAATATTAAAGCATGGGGGAGTCATTTTTTAGATTTCAGTCATCTTGGTCACAGATTGACGCTATTTCTATGACATCTGGTATGAAAGAGAGACAAACAGGCCAGGCTTTATTGTGTTCAGCAGACACCACCCTAGGAAGTATCTGTTACATAAGTGTGAGGGAGGAATTCTGGGTTTATACTGTTAATTCCCTCTATGATGAAATTGCTGTCTCTTAGCCCAGAGCCACATAATCTGTAATCCCACACAAATAGCACACGTGGTGGTGTGCTCCGGCACAGTACAGGGAGCATACCAGGCACACTGCACCACCGGGACTTCATGGTAGGCAACCTTGTGCAAATATCCTCTCACTGAAATAAGGAAGACTCGAATCATTTTGGCGATTAAACAGCGTGAAGCTTATAAATAGGTAGAGATTACATATTACATCTTACTGCTGAAAATCTCAATAAAGATACCATAAACAGAAATCTGCACACACAACAAATCACTTTTAACCGTGGCTGCTACCTGATTTATGTTAGGTTATAAATTATTGAGTCATGTGAATACGGTCCTGGAATGCAGCCCAGAACAGGAAACACATAAAAGAAGCAGAACCAGAAAAACAGAGAGGGGAGAAATCCTAGCTCCTCTCCTGTCTCCTGTCCTCTCCCCTCGCCTGTCCTCCTCTCCCCTCCTCTGCCCTTCCCTGCTCTCCCCTGCCCTCTCCATCCTCTCCTTTCTCTGCATTCCTCCTTCCTTCCTCCTCTTCCCTGCCCTGCTCTTCTTTCTCCTCCCACTCAGCCTTCTCTACCTTGCACCCTCTCCTCCACCTGTCCTCTTTCCTCCTGTCTTTTCCTCTCCCTGCCTTTCTCCAGGGTTCTAAAGCAAAACCCGATAACCAGGTAGAAGCTCTAACTTGGTCCCAAAGCTTTCCTTTCATTGACCAAGCACTTTCAAAGTAACCAAAGGTTTCTCAGCTTACAGCAGAATGAAGATGAAATGAGTGACAGGATCTGCCCATACTCGGCGCACCAGGGACATGAATCATCTCCTCACACACAGGTTTGTTTTTCTGAGTCTGTGTGATGCAACCACAAAAATAAAAAGGGAATTGACATTTCCATTGTGTCACGGAAAAAACAGCTTACTTGAAAAAAGAGGAAAACATCTCAGTGTAGGAATTAGCCAAGAACAGCGATAAGTCGAGATTTCATTTTTTAAAAATATTCACCTGGAATCTCTAACTTATCTCAAAATTATGTCACCTAAGAGAGAGATTAGAAGAATAATTTTTAGCTCCTCAATTTAAAACCTGGACTCATTGAACAATGTTGTGAGATTTTTCTTGCCTTTCATTCATTACGTTATGGCTTCTTTCAGCTTTCGTTGTTATACCATGTGTCCGCATATTTGTGTGTGTGTGTGTGTGTGTGTGTGCACGTGCACGTGCATACGCATACAAAGAGGGAAACAGAACATGTTCCTTCAAATGCCACACTGTGATCTATGTTAATGTGACAGCGGCCTTGGCTCCAGTCTCTGCTCTCCTATGATAACATCTGCCCAGTCAAGATGGGAATACATGTCATATCACAGTAATGACTTTATATTCCACAGACTGGAAATCAATGGGCTACATTAAAAATATATATACAATGTGAAGAATCATTGATTCTTTAAGATGCGAGGTGTTTGCCTTTTAAAAGTGATTCAATATCACTAGCTTTGTAAGTACAGCTATAGAGAAAACAACACCAAAAGACTCCGAATCATTCATCGTTTAGCTTGCTTTCTTTTTCAAAGTGAAGCAGCACACTAGCCTAGGAGAATCAGGAGACAAGTTTCAGCTAAAGCCTCAGCGATCTCCGCAGCTGCACAGAAGGGGAGTGCTAAGCGGCAGGTCAGCTGTGAGGCAGCAGGACTTAGAGCAGCTAAGACAGCAAGGATGCCAGTGACATTTTCCTCTGCAAGATGAATCTAATGAGTTAATATTAGTCTCTCAATTGCAGTATCAGAATGCAGGCTCAGGTAGTGCTCGCACTCTCCAGAAAAACCTAAGAGCTTTGATTAGTGCATGTGAGCCACCAGGAGAGCAGGAAGCACACTCAGGCCAAGTGCTCCCACTCGACAGGTGGGATATGTACAGTGAACAGCTCCATACTGCGATGAAGCAGGGATGTTCCATTAGAAGCACAGGTGCTTATATCATGGAAAGAATGGATGCAATCAATTGGGAAAATCCAGAGCATGGAATATGGAAATATTTGATATCACCATAGAAAGTGAAGAGGATCTCAGTTGGTCAAGAAAAGGTCTGCAGATGAAAACAGAACTAGATACACAGAAGCAGTAGTGTTCTGGCCATATTTGGAGAAATAGTGGGTAACTTTATTTCATCTGAGAGAAAGATAAATGCATATGGAGAATGAAAGATAAAGAAGGAGTGATAATTTGAGAACACTGAATCAGATGTTTACTGCTGGACATAAACATATATGTCTATTCCCACTCAGCCCTCAGCCTGTGGGCAGGGCTGGTGCAGCACTTGGTGCCGGGGATCAAATTATGGTCTCCTGCACCTGTCTAAGCTTGCTGAAACAGGTGCTTTAGACCACTGAGCTATTTCGCCAACACCTTGACATCATATTTTGGCTTAATAGAGAAGGAAGATACGAAAATATTTCAAGAGAAAATTTACAGAATGTTGTATATGTGAAGGGTGAAAATAAGTAATTTAAAATGAAGGCTTAACTTTTGACCCTGAGCAATAAAAAGTAACATTGAAGCAAATAAGGAGATATCTAATGAAATGACTCAGTGCTTAATTCCAGAGTCAGATGCACTTTTAAGTGGCCTTGGGAAGGCAGCTTCAGTTTGTTAACCTAATTATCTCATTGGTGCAAAGGATACAATTTGCTTTGTGCACTTGTGTTTTCATATTGAAAATTTAATTACAGTAAAACAGTAAACAGAATCAAAACTGGGAAAGAATAATCATTCAATATTCTATTTCTTAAAATAATCATCACCAGGAAATTAAGGGAAGAAAGGAAGGCCACAATTGGTTATAAATTGGTTTCAAGGGATATAACACTGCCTAAATATTTCCAAGGACCGTAGGATTAATAAATAACATGTAGAAGACATTTAATGAGCTCTGAATGTGCTCTGTCAATAACACCGCAGCAACTATATGAGCATCGAAACACTGGCCCTTTACATTTCTCTTTCAGTATTTTCTCCTTTATCCTGTTAAAAATCATCTCCCTTTAGTTTGTTTTTAGTTCATTTCTCTATGAATTTTTTGGAGGGATTAACTCGGGGGCTATTTGTGTATCTTTTGAGCACTACAACCATAGTGACTCAGTGTCTCCATCCTGACCACAAGCTCAGGAAGAGACCCCAGTTGCCCCAGGATGTGCCCAGAGCCAGGCTCTATCAGCAAACAAACTCTCAGGCATTACAAACAACATGGTTAAGAGTCCAGTTTGGTTTATGGACAGGGGCAGGTTTGTAAAGAAAGGACAATCTATGGAAAGATAAATAACAGGCACTTTTACTTTTATTTATTTTTGTGTTTAGTATAGGGTCTACAGGGTCTCACTACATACCCTGGACTCGTAGAGATGAGCCTCTGTTCAGCCTCCCAAGTGCTGGGATTACAGGCATGCACCACCATACCCAGTCTCAATCGCAGTCTCAGTGTATGCCAGGGGTGGGGCTGGCACGGCACCCACGTATAAGCCCTGGACCATGTCTGCCTAAGCAGGCACTTTAATCTGCTGAGCTATGTGGCCAGGCCCAAGGCACTTTTAGGAGAAAGAATTAACCCTGGATGAGGAAAGATGCTATATCAATTTTTGTTAGGTCAAGGGTCTTCAAACACATTGAGAAATCAATTCCAAACCAGCAGGTAGTTCTCCAGCATGGAGAGGATTAGGTTTAGGAATGTAAGCCGATGCGTCATCTGCTTAGAAGGTGATAACTGATGGTTGCAGAGGACTCAATGAAAACACCACAGAGGAGAGAGAACATGAAAACAACTGTCTGGCCGACACTCCTTTGTCACAGAATCTGATTTCTTCTATTATCTGCATGGGAAAAGTTCCCATTGGCCTCAATTACCTTAGGGCACAGGGCTTTGGGTTCTGTTAACACACACACTACAGTGGCTAAACTAAAACAATGAGTAGGAGACAAAAACTAAAACAATTTTTTTTCTGTTTGGTTTGGTACTGGGGCTATGTTTTTTCATATATAAAAACAAAACTACTATATAGAACAGCCAAAGTCTAGAAGCTCCGATATTGTTCATAAAATCGGACAGTGTGTGTCTTTGTCATCACTGAGATGCTTGGCAGCCGGGATCAGGCGATGCCAATGGAAAGAATGGGCAAAGCCAAGGGCTGGCGAGGCCTGGCACAGCAGGGTGACCGTGTGATGGAAGTGAACCTATAGGTCTAGGTCGGGCACTAGCATAACCGCACAGCCATGGAAGTCACAGCCCCAGGCACCCTTAAGAGATCCTAAGGTTAGGTGGCCTTCATTGGTATTTTACCTTTAAACTTTCCCCCAAACACGGCTCACTTGCCCTCCCCTTGATAAACTGAAAAGCAGAGAAGCTGGTTGAAGTGGGATTGAAGGGCCTGCTAGGATAGCCTTTTTGACTTTGTCCCACACTGGTCATTCAAAAGTACTGGCAAGAGATTCATGCGCTCAGAGTCACAGGGGAGAAAGCCTTACCCATAATGCCTACATTTCTACCCCTCCTTACTATGACTTGAGTTATACACAGGATGGTTGTGATCATTCCATTACAAGAGCTGTGATCCAGCAGTTCTTAGCCTCATATTAAGCCCTTTAGAGAGGGCCGTTGATTACACAATTTCTTTCTTCTTGAGCACATCACATCAGCACTGAGATTCATCTTGCTTCTGTGATGAGAAATTAGGACTAGATAATTCCAATCCCAAATGCTTAGAGCTTCAGGAAGTAGAACTAATACAGGTAGATTAGAAAACCCAATCTAACTTTTGTTTTATTTCCCATAATCAGAAGCTTCTGATAAAGCTTTTGCACTTTATCATTCCGCCTGCCTTAATTCTGTAGAAAAGCAATTGGCTGAAGCCAGCATGAATAAAATAATTTAACCAGTCCATCCCAGGTATATATTCTACTATATATAGTAGAGAGGAAAAGTAAGTGTCCCACAGGAAGGACAGAGTTAGAATTCAAGGAGAAAGGTGAAATGTGGATTCTGGGAGACGAGTTTTATATACTTGGCTCACTTAGGAAGAGTCTCACTTTCATTTGTTTTTAATTTTTTAAAACTTTTTATTACTTTTAATAAGAACTAACAATATAACAGTTTCAAAACACGTTAGTAGTACATTCACAGTAATTGATACAGTGCATATTGTTGTCCTCGTAGTAGTTATACAGAGCACGTGGTGTAGACACGATAAATTTTCTAAATGATATTGGCCAAAAAAAAAAAAAAAAAATGATTCTTCGCTTTGAACTGAAAAAAAGAAGTTGTATATATAGTCCAATGTTCCAAAATTGTGGTGGGTTACTGGTGAAACTGGCAATGTTGGAAGCTGTTGATTTAAGCTTTTGATAGCTCAGCATTCTAATCTAGCTTTACATTTTATGACTCGGAGTTAAACTTTTCTGCTGGGTAGCTAAGGGCAAATTAAAGCAAGACATGTATAACAAAACATGCAACTTTTGTATCTTCCAAGGTCAGTCAAATCCCCTCGGGATTAACTTTGAGACCATGTGCAGTGCTTTGTACAACTGTTGACAGTGTCAGCCGTCTGGATGAGTCGCGCCCATTGCTTGACCAGTTTGCTGTCTGTGAAAGCATGAGAGAATTTTTTCTCTCTAGATGACTCTCCTTAGGCACACTATACATCTTCAATCCCTTTCCTCTGTGGCCCCATAATCTCCTTGAACAGAAAATTTGGGAAACCACTGAGTTATAGGATATTACAGCACAGGTTCTGTTCTGTCTTGCATTCTCACTGACTTTGAAGCACTAGGGTCAAAACATTGGCTATCCTTATAGCCCTTCTTTTTCTCTAATTTTTGATCTATAAACTTATATTCCTGGCCCCCCAGAAGAAAAGCTCACCAAAGAGTCTCACTTTCATGTCCACATAGACAATGACTGCTTTCCCATATTCTATATCCATTTCCCATTCTTTTAATTAACAACAACTTTTATTTTCTATTAGGGACTTTACCTCCTCTCCCCCCCGCCCCGGTCCTCATTTTTCATATAGGAATATCTACCTCCACTATTTAATGCAATCAGCACTTAGGGAGTCAAATAAGCACATGCTTATTAGAAAGGTTGAATCATTCTTTGAAATCCACCAGGATACCAATATGTGAAAATGGAGTTAAGGGTGATGGGTAGCCAATAATTTACCATGGTGAAAAAACTGCTTAACTGGGGATCAGGATTTAGCTCATGATTAGTGCCTGTCTGGCACTAATGAGATCCAAAGTTTGATTCCTGTTATCTGCCACCACCCTAAAAAAGAACTAGTAAATCAAGAACCTAAGTTAGAGGAAAACAGATGTGAGAAAAAGATATCATTCAGCACCTTTACCTAACTGTTCAGAGAACAAGGAACTGCCTGCCTGAGACATTTTTTTAAGAATGTGAAAAACCTTTCCTGTTTTGTTCTGGTTCTATTTTTGTTCTTTAAAATAGGAAGTTGTACTCAAGGTCTAGAACAGGGTAGGTAAGCATTCTAGGTGAGAACTACATTATCAGCCTTTTTATTTTAGTTTTGATGTAGCTTAAGTCGTAGAGTTTGGCCTAGTATTTCTGGTTTTTGGTGAAAATGGTTTGAGTTGCATTCCTCTCACTCAGAAAGCCTCCATATTTGTGAATATACATAAGTGAACTGTAGAAGCATCTTAGCATTCACCCGTGCACACTGTACCTGATGAGAACCCAAAGCCTTCAGAAGATTCTGGGAAGAAGGCATCTCTATGCAGAACAAATTGAATTCTCACTGGCCTATGAAATGGGGGGTCAGACTAGGATTGTAATTTGAGATGATAAAACGAGAGTAGTTTTCATTTCCTACATACAAAATCTATGTTGTGTCATTTAACACCCATGTTAGCAGCACAGTGGACACCACAAGAGACCTGCTATCCCTGGCCCCATTTGGTCATCATCTTCCCTGCAGTTATTGACAACCAAATCACTGCTCACCTCTTTAGGTATCAGCCAACATCAGAGGGGCCAGCTACCTGCCAGTGCCTCTCACCTTTGCATCGATAGCTGATTAAAGAACTTGAAATGCTCAGCTCCATCTCAGAGTGACTGTAGAAGTGAGTGGAAAGTGTTCAGACACTGGAATGGGAACTTCATACTGCAGGTGCAAGACTAAGGATGATCCTTCCATCATTGTCCACCTAAGTGAAGAAGGTGTAGTCCAAACAACCGCTCATTTTATGGGAGACAAAGGTAGACTAATAGAGGCCAGGGTATAAATGTCTCCTGAATGAAAACAGAAATTGTTTTAGAAGACTGCCCCTAAAAATGAGTTGTGTGTTTTTACGGTTCCAATTTTATTTTTAACTTTGCTTTTCTCCCTTCTTGAACTGCTAGGTAATTTGGCAATGGAGTGAAGCTGAGTAGCCATACTGAAGATTGAACTCAGCACCCTGGGCTTGCCAGGAAAGTACTTAAGTTGCTGAAGAATTTCTCCATAGAGTGGTCATGTTATAAGACCATCTTGTCTGCCCTAATGATAGCCACTATACCAGAAACTTGCAAAATCCCTTCAAGTTTCTATATTGAAAAACCAGCATTTCACAGCAAGATTGAAACCTTTCAGCAGCTAGCGGACATCCACTAGTGAAACCCAGACACTGTGTTAGTCTCTTTCCTGAAGTGGTCTCTCCTGTCCTATGGATGATGCTGCAGGCTTACATTCTTCCCCAAGAAAGAAGGAGACAAAAAGTTGTTGATCCACCATACAGTTGTTAAACTCTCTCAGGATGAAACTGTAATATGGCCTGGCACCAGGAACCATAAATGAGAACTCCAGCGTTCCAATGACCCCTTCTTGACAAGGTGAAGCACTGACCGGAAGGCGAGTTGAATTATCCAAGCTTACATCTGTGCCTGGGTACTGGAGCTATAAATACATAATGTGGTTATAGACTGGAAGATCTTTGTTCAGAGTTTAAGTGGCAACTGAACCCTTCTCTGGGTTTAAAAAAATTAAGCCAAAGGAAAGGAATGGAAACTGGCTTGATAAGTATGCTATGTTATAAACCAGGACACAGTTTCCTCTCACCTTGTTGCATTTATCTTTCGCTAAAAATTTCTGCACAGCAGAAGCTTTTCCCAGTTTATACTGTGGGCTCAGAGACATATTAGAAGTTTGCACGTATCTAAGTCACTGACAGGTAGAGGCTCCCTATATACCTTGGACCTGGCTTGGAAACACACTGCATCCATTCCAGCATACAATCTGGTGCCAGGGTTGAACGTGTTCTCATGGTCCATGAATGACTTGCAGTAGAAATATCCAGGAGCTTGCCCTGATCTTCTGACCAACCCAGTGTATGAAAATCTCTTCCCTTAACTTATCAGGATAAACATCTCTGCCTGCCAGATGCAGTGTAAGATGCTTGCTGGCCCTCTGAGTTATGACACACACCTGCCACCACAGGAATTTAGGTCACACTTTAAGACAATTTCCACCTTGGGGCTAGCATTGCCATTGGAAGTGAGGTATGTCTTCCCCAAAACGCTGATGCCACTAGTGCTGTATAGTTACATCTATACAGCACTGGGGAAATAGCTCAGTAGTCTAAGAGCCTGCCCAGCAAGTGCAAGGATCCAGGTTCCATCCATGGTACAATATGCCATGTTGGCTACATGCTGAGCCAGCCACTGAAACTGGGTGTGGTGGTGCACACCTGTAATGCCAGTGCTTGCGAGGCTGAGATAGGAAGATCTCTACGAGTCTAAACTATGAAGCAAGACCCTGCATCAAGTAAATAAGTAAATAAATAAGATGAAAAATTAATTGTATATTCATTAATATCATATATATTAATTAGTGTATATTAATTTCAGATGCATTTATTAAATATATTACATTTTATATATTAAATTCAATATATAAATTTATACATGTATAAACTGAAAAACATTTTCATATTTGTTTTACTGAATGTTAAGGAATCCAAGATCAAGATGTCCACAGACTGGCGTTTGGTGGTGACATGCCTCGTCTCCTGCTGACCTCAAAGGGTAGAGGAGGACAGCTTTTCTCAGGAAGCTAAGAATAGACCACCGATCCCTCTAGGAGATGTCCACCCAAAGGACCTGCAGCCTAATACCATCAGCGGAGGTAGTGATTACAAAGTAAGAGTTTCAGGCTGAGGAGATAGCTTGGTGGTCTAAGCGCTTGCCTGATAAGTGCAAGGATCCGGTTTTGATCCCTGGCACCATACGCCACATCAAGATCCAGCATGGTGGTGCAGGCTTGCAATCCCAGCACTGGGGAAACTAAGGCAGGAGGCTCACTATGAGTCAGAGTTACATAGCAAGACCCTGCAGCAAATACATAAATAAATAAATAAATAAATAGTTCTTTTAAAAATAAGAATTTCAGAGGGACATAATAATTGAAAGCTGAAAAAGTGAATAATTTTAGATAATTTTTTTTTAATTTCCAAATGTTTAAGTTCCTTGCCCATCCCCCAAATTTTCAGTCCCCTTCCTTTGGAAAAAAAAAAAAAAATCTCCATTTCCTGTCCTCTTTCATTTATTGTGCTCATTAAATATGGCTCAAAGGCACAAATGGATATAAAGCCTACCTCTTTAATTATACATTAGCTAGCATGAGTGTATAATAGTTATGTATTGGTCTCATGTGGCAGAACTGCATGACGTAGTGGTTTTAAATGAAATGATGATGTATATATTTTAATTGAAAAAATGTAAAAAATACAAAAACAAAAAAAACCAGATGAGCCAGCCAAATAGCTCAGCAGACTGAAGTGCCTGCTTAGGCAGACCCAGTGGCTGAGGTTCAATCCCCAACATGCTGTGCTGGTCCTGAACTCAGGGTGCACTGAAAAGGCGGCTGAGAGTGAATGTGGTGGTGCACACCTGTAATCCCAGCTCTTTGGGAGGCTGAACACAGGTGGATCACTAGAGTGATAGACCCTGTAGACCATTACTAAAAAATAAAAAGGTGTGTAAATTTCACACAAATGGAATACATTAGGTAGAAGAAATTAAGGCAATATAGGTATTTCTGCACTTGGTATAAAAATTTAAATTTTAAAATAATATTTTGTCATTTTGTTTTTCCATTTTCTATAATAAGTTAACATTTTAAAAGTCCATTTTTATGATGAAAAAATCCCTGTTATCTTTAAATTGTATCAAAAAGGTGAAGAATCCATTTAAAGCTGATGTTTACCTATTTGACACTGACAAGTCAATTTAGCAAAGAACCGTAAATATTTTATGCACTTTTGCACAGCAATCCAAATCCAATATGTAATGCAGTTGTTAGAGCTCTAAGAATCCTACTGTGTCTTATCAAATGGTTTGGGCCTGAAGAAAAGAATTTTTGATATAGGAAGTGATATATCAGAAAAACTCACTGTAAACATGCATAACAAAAACTTTTTGCTGCTTATGGTGTGGAGAATAACAAGATGAGCTTGCCTCATCTTGGCCACTACTTAACATTATTCTAACACTCTTTCAATCAAAATGCAAAATATGAGATCCATACATAAATAAAAAAAAATCAAGAGGCCAGTTGAGATGCCCTAAGACTAGCAAGCCATGAAAGAAAAAAGCTAGGAGTTAAAGAACCAGAATTAAACAAGGATCTATCACTTACCTCTGCATTGACAATGTTAGACATGGGCAAGCTTAGAACGCTGTAGAGTGCCTTGAATGATTTGTGGACTTGGGCCTACAGAACCAACTTTATGGCTACCAGTGGGAATGGGGTATAATGCACCCTCTCTAAAACCAGTTTGCAAGACTTAATCACACAAAGTGTACACTGCATGCATCTTAACTCCTCGGCACCACTTTAGGTACATGTAACGAAGAGATTCTCACACGGATCTAAAGAAAGAGTTAAGAGACTGACTACAGTAAAACTAAAACTTGTCTTGTGTCTGTTTCACTTCAGAGGAAAAATGTATGAGAAAAACATGGTGGAGACTCTTAAGAATGAACGTGAACTGCCCCATGCAGGGATAAGAATAAATGGAATTTGAGTAAATAGGACAGTCCACCTGCTATGGTTCCTAACTGGATTTCACCCAAAGCCTCATGTGGACATAGGGAGGGGGTGGCTTTAAGGAGAATCTGGAGTTCGTGGCTAATTCATGGTGCAATGCTGCAATGAACGGCACAGGGATTAAGACTGGGTGATCGCTGGATCTCTCTGCTGGATGGATTGGCACTGCCCTCATCCCAGCAGTGTGAATGAGATAAAGGGGGCAAAAAGAAACTTGGTCCCCCTTTCTGGTCTCCTTGCTTTTGTCCTTTCCCAACACCATGACCTGTGCCCTCTGCCATGAGCCACTCTGCGTTGGAACCAGCCAAGGATGGACTGAAACCTCCTCTAACTGTGAGTTCAATAAACCTTTCCTTCCTTCGTTTTGAGTATTCGGTGTTTTCTATCAGCAGTGACTGAAAAGTAACTAAAACACTCAGTTTTCCATTTAAACAGAAATGCTAACGTTTTAAAAGGAAAGAGTAATAAAATATATTCCATTGTACCATTTTAATAAATTAAACACAAAAAAGTCTAAACACATTTAGAAAAACATGTGTAACTATAAAGAGATATATCATATATATCAAATGATCATGTGATAGAGTCTGGGACAAGAAGAGAGACCAGAAAAAGAAAAATAGAAGTGACTAAACAAATAAATGAGAGTGAGACTTTAGGACACTACATGAGGGCTGTCAGAAATGCAGGGGTACAATGAACTCATTCTGCAACCTCTGAGTTTAACAGAGGTAAGCACAACGCCAACCCACCCTTCAAACCAAGTTGATCATCATCCCCCGGGTGTTCTCTGCAATTTCATACTGCAAAATTTTATTCACCCAGAATTTTACTCCTCTTGTCTGGAATGTGACTTCTCTACTTTAAGTTAGACTTGTCTGAATCATCCCTTAAGGTTTTAGCAAAGTATATGTCATTTGTGACAATTTTCTCTATTCCACAGAAAGAAAAGTAATATTCTTCCTATAAAATCCCACTGAAGTTCTTTATAGCTCTCATTGAGAATTTATCAGTTTAAATCATGAACCAATAGTTATTTATGTAATTTTTCTTATCTCTGCTGGTGGCTCATGATCTGGATTTGTTTTAAATTATTTCTTGGGCACATACTCAGAAAGCACTTGTGGAATAGATGAATATACATGGGTTCTTTATAAACTGCCCTTGACTACCAAGGCTTATTTCTTTAGTTCTTCACAAATTTTCTATCTTTTGTGATAAAACAATTTCTGCTCTTGGAAGGAATATTCAGAACTGTTTTATTTGCTAAATGAGCCAGAAATTAGTATTTAATTTGTTATATTACAATGTGTTAATGAAGTCCATGAATCTAAATGACTTCAGCTGCTGGCATTAGAAAACTACTTTCATGATTGTACCAAGGGATTCCCTCCTATAACATGAGGTCCCAAAAGGTTTTGCTCCTTACAAAATCTAACATTACAGAAAGAGCACAAGTTCACAAGAAATACCTTACTCAATTATTCATGTTATGATGACCAGACCTTGGGGTAAAATTCATTTATGTGCTAAAGGATGCTTTATTGGCAAGCAGGCACAACCCAAAACTGCTCCAGCCAAAACCTACAAGGTCTTGCTTTTTTTTTTTTTTTTTTTTTAATGGCCCGCTCAGCCTGCCCTGGGGGCGGGGCTTGAATAGCATGTGATGCTGGGGATTGAACCTTGGTTTCTGTGGTTTAGACTGCTGCTTTAGACTGCTTTAGACTGCTGAGCCATCTTGCCGGCCCCCAGGACTTGCTACTTGAGTTAGAGAAAGCACTGAAAAGCCAGTTAATGTCTTCTTGAACAGATTTGGTCTCTTCAGGTCAGTGATCATCTCAGCTAGTGCTTTTGTCTGTTTTTTTGACCTAATCAATAAATTTTGATACTTGGCTGATTTTGATTATCAATGTTGCCTTTGTATTATTATTTTCAGGCTTCTTCACCTTTGAAATTCAATTTAGATGTTATTTTCAGAGAATTCAATGCAATTTCAATGAAAGTAAAAAAAAAAAATAAATAAATAAAGTAGGGTTATGCTTCACCCTCTATGGCATTACTTGAGATATTTCTCACATACTACTGAATAAAAGAAATTAGTGGGGTAATATGAGAGATTTCACTCAGTCACAGAGAAATTCTTTGGGTCACCATTGCAACCTACCAGTGTGTAAATGGACTATGGAAACTTTAGGAGTCATTAAATTAAAAGCAGGAGAAGCTGGGCATGGTAGCTTATGCCTATAATCCCAGCACTTGGGAGGCTGAGGCAGGAGGATCGGTGCAGGTTCGATAACAACCTGGGCTACAAAAGCAAGCTCAAGGCCAGCCTGAACTGCATAGCAAGACACTATCTCAAAAAGACAATTAAAAAAAATACATACATAGCAGGTGAAAATTGTTCTTAGATCTCTTGCTCCAGAGACAAACAGCAGATCTTTTTTCCATGTGTTTTATTTGGCTAAATGGACCTTTAAAAGTTCAAAGAAATAAGATTGCTCCTGTTTTTCTGAAAAACAACTTCCTAATCTAACATTACCAAGAAGGGAGTTTGATTTTTCCCAGAGTGACTAAGATCCAGTTCACACTACCTCACGTGCACTGGAAACAACCAAGTTCTCTCTCTACCGGGGAACCTCACTCCCCTGAAACTCTGGGGATTCTGAGCAGCTTCCAGAAGGGGGAAGGTCTAGGGGGGCAACAGCCAGAGCCGACCTGATGTCACCCTCCCTGTCCTCCATCTCTGGGTTTCTCCTCACTCAACTTTAGCATCCAGCTTCACCTTTCTGTGCTACAACTTTCCCCCTTTTGATCATTTTCCACACTCTTCATGGAAAATTTATTTCACTCCAGTTATTTCCGAGTTGTATTGGGAACTTTAGTTTTAATTTGCTCCCAGCCTTTTAACTTCTTTCAGATACTCTTCTCCAGTTACCTACATCAATTCTAAAGAAGGTTATGGATTAGGTCGCATGGGTCCTACAAGGTGTCCTACACAAAAAAATTGGTAATTCTGGTTCCTTTTTTGTAAGAGAATTGGACAGACAGAAAAGATTTCAATAGGTATAATTAACTACTTTTGTATATTAACATAATGTTCTGGTATATATAAGCATTTTTCTTTCACCAATATTGGTACTTAACTTTTTAACAACAGCGACAGTTAATATTCTGTTTTTGGTAATAATAGTAGAAATGCTCATTATCAGAGTACATAATTTTCCTGTACGTTAATAAGCTAGTATACTTGGCCTCCTATGGTATATAATCAGTTAACTGAAGCATAATACCTCCTCTAATGATTTTGTAATTAGAAGTTGCAAGGTAAAACATACCCATGTACTTTATATATCACTCATTAACCATCTCCAAATAAAATTGTTTCTCTACCAATAACATAACGCAGAATCCTAAAAAATGAACAAAATGTATACACACATGAATTTTTGCACATTATTTAAGGTAATGTATGCTCTATGAGAGAGAGTATGACAGAGTTGGAACAAATGTACAGACTTCTGTAAAAGGCAGCACTGGGTTCAAGTCTAAGTGTCTTTTCCCTTATTAGTACCCAACCTTGAGCGATTTCCTTGTATTTTCTAGACCCCTTGCGCTTGTTTGCAAAGGGAGGAGTAGAACGACACCTGGACACCTGACCCTATAAAATGCATGTGACAATTAAAGGAGTTAAATATAGAAAAATGCTAAGAATTACGTGGGCACAGCCAACGTGTCCAGGAAGTGGTTGTCATCTAGTCTATGGTTTAATTCACACGTATGGATTCCACTCCAGTGAGTGCTGCTATAACTAAAGCCACTGTGCTCTGCTGCCCCTAGGCCTTGCTGATATTCTATTGGTTAAGGCTTTGAACTTAAAGAAAGTTTTCAAGCATGCAGACCTACGAGGGTTTCCTGTGGTTAATGGCCTTACTGAGTGCAGAATGACAGCAGCCACCAAATCCCAAGCCTCCCAACACATTAGCACAAACACGTGTTCTTTGAAATGAAGGTCAGCTGTTCTACATCCAGGCCTGTCTCCTCAGTTACTCCATCGTGCTATGGCCTTGCCCCCATGAATCCATTATAACATTTTTTTATGAGCTTGTAATACATCCTGTACCAAAAGAAACATCTCTAAAAGTTGAAATGATTCTTCCTTGTCTTTGTAACCATGGCCAACTCCTGGTTGGTCTTTATTTTGCAACTATTAGGCAGAGAACAAAGATCTTAAACATGTGTTTTCTTCTTACAATGAATTTATTTCCAGTAAAGTCAAAAAGCCCTGTTTTAGCAGATAAATCACCCCCTCATCAGCCACAGGATTTCTTCTTGGCTTTCCTGGGTCTTAATACAGGATCAACCGACTGCGCTTTAACTCCTCATTTTGTTGAACAAAATGTATTCAGTTATGATTATCCTGCCCAAATTTCACTTTGTTCCTCTGTTTCCATAGTGAGCAAAGCCTCCCCACATCCCCCATCTTTCTATATCATTTCTCCCTCCTCTCTGGTATCTGCAACTTCCAACAAGAACATCTGTGCATTGAATTAACTTGTGGATTCCTCCTTCTTCTAGACTATTAGTGGAGCGATTAGGCAAGGCTGATCCGAGAGCTCCTCTCTGTGGCATCCGAAAGGGTCCTCAACTTCAGTCACGCCACACAGCTCCTTCTTCCAACCCCCCTTTTATATTCCCACGATCAATTCCCAGTCCATTGAAAAATATTACCCTCAAATCATCAGCAATCATATTCCAAAAGAATTTCATGTTAAATACCTCTTTGATTTCTTTTTCTTAAACCTGCCTTAACTACCTTTGGTAGAATGGCAATTTATAGCCTCAATTTCCCATTACATCCTGAAAATATTTAAAAAATTGTTCAAACATTTAACATCTTAAATAGTGCTCTACTGGTCTTTGAAATTAGATAGACACTCTACTTCCAAAGGGGAAATATATATTTTTTCAAGAAATCTCTTCCAATAATTTTTGTAAGGCATAATTGTTGAAGCATGCATATGAAATTATGTCCCTTCCACTCACCTTATATCTTTGGAAACAGAATTTTCATTTCACAGAATTATTTTCAAAGATATAATATTATATCATAGTCTATAAATTATCATGTGGGTCAGGGGTCATTGTGACTTAATCTATGAACCAAATATAGTTTTAGAACCAGGGCCCAACCATCTGATTTAAAAAGCTGGATTAAATGCTTACATTTACATTTACCTCTGCTTCCTCTCTCGAACTCTAACAATACCAAGTTAAAGGGAAATTATGGTAAAGCACACAGGAGGGGAGACAAGGGCAGCATAATTTTGGAAGCTAGAAAAGAGACAGACGAACGTTCATTTTCCTGGAAGACATGACTTTTAAAAGGGCCAATAGCCAATCGTGAAAAAAAAAAAAAAAAAAAAAACTTGATTTATACTACAGGAAATCAGGAATGGGGGACATCAGTTATCTCTGAAACTATGAAGAATTGTGACACTAATGCAGGAAACCTAATTGAAAATTATGTTAAGAAGCAGTTAAATTGCACAGAGCTGTTCCCTCACCCCACGCAGGCTCCTGTCTTTCTCCTAACCACACTAACACCAGAGACCATTATTCTAAAGAGCGGAAAGGCCAGAGTGGAATGCAGTTGAGAAGAGGCTGTCACAGAAGAGACAGGGCATGAAATGAAAATTGACACGCTGAATTTTATAATACTGCCTGCACGGCTCCCAGAAATCTAGCAGTGGAGTCTAACTCCTGTAGGAATGCAATTATTTCCTTTCATGAGAGTGGAAGACAGTTCCCCTCAGGTTCTGAATAGTTCAACAGAATTCACGCAAAATAATGGCAGCCAACACCCCATTCCAGGAAGCTGAGTTCTAAATTGACACACGAATGCTCCATTCATATAAGTGGCCAGGTGGCTAAGGACTACAGGATATGTGACAACAGGCAAGTCCATGAACAGACTGGCAGCGAAAAGAATCAACAAGGAGAAATAGACACTATTAAACAATGAGAAAATAAAAAAAAGAGAAAATTATGCCACTAGCCTCAGAAACATCTGAGAGAGTACCTTTAACAACTTGAGGCAAAACCAATTCATTTTTTTAATTTCTTAATACAACATAGTAAAAGAACAACAACAAAAATTAGAAAGTGTACAAAATTTCCTTCAACAAAGTAATAGGAATACAATGGCTGCTATACTGCATGATGTTGTCTTCAAGTTAGCTGTTTAGGTTACCATATATGAACATGCAAAATTGGTCAAAAAGACAAAATAACAACAATAACAAAAAGTCATAAGAATTTAAAAAGAAGAAAAAGAAAAAGCATTAACTACTCCTTTCAAAAGATGGCAGAAGTTGGTAGTACAATTATCCAAACTTCCCTGCCTATATACATAAATATATCTTTTTCCCTTCTTTCTTTTGTCTTTTCCTCATCTATGTTTTTCCTTCCCATGAGACAAATTTAAAAACAAACAATTCAGTGAACAGTAGCAAAACTAAAAGCAGAAACGAATGCTGCACTAAACATGGGAGATGACGTTGATGAGCTACGTCCTCTGCAAATAGGAAGAATAAAGGAAAGATGAAGGTCAGACAGAAGTCATAAAAACATAGAAAACTAAGGTGGATCTTGACACACAAAGAAGGGAAGTTAATAAGGAACAAAATGAGAGATGGACAACAGTGAGCTGGGAAATAGATCTTTTGCAGAAGAGAAGGGGTTCCGCATTGCCGGGGGTGAGGAAGAAGAGGGAAGAAATGAAAAAAAAAAGAACAAAGATAGAGGAATGTAATATGATGCACTTCAAGATGGCCTATTTTTAGTTTAAAAAAGAAAAAAATACAAAGGAGTCAACAAACATCTTTTTAAATCTCAGAAACTCAAGTAGGAATTTCTAAATCATCAGGATCTTTGAATTGTGCGGCCTAGTGGCATAATAATAGACTCTCACAAAGGCACACTATCTTAAAATTGTACAATTCTGGGAACCAAAGAAGCATCAGCTCAGATTTTCCAAACAAAGAACAGCAAGTGTCATAAAAATGATTAAACATAGAATGGCACTCTACTCTTCAAATATTATAATGAAATATGTGACAGTAAAGTTATGCCTATGATATTCTGAAAAAAATCCTTTGTAACCTACAATATTATAGCCATCAAAACTATCAACTAAGCAAAGAGGTAAACTGAAATCATTTCCAAATGTACAGCATTCAGACAACTTACTTCTTTTTACATGGTGTCTCTCAAGAAGGAAACTGAAGGCAGACCTGCTCCATAAAAGCCAAGGTGTAATCTACTAAGAAACAAAGGACTCAAGAGCAATATTCAACAACCACTAAGAAATCATAATATTAAAAAGATTCTAGAGACTGGAGAGATAGCTCAGTATAACAAGTGCTTATCTGGCAAGCGCAAGGACCTGAGTTCAATCCCTGGTTCTGAAAAAAGAAAAGATAGATAGATAGATAGATAGATAGATAGATAGATAGATACTAGATCGAGTTTCCTGTATAGATTGAAGCAAATAAGAACACTCCAAAAATATTTTCTTCCTAAAGTTATGGCTCATCAAATGTACTCAGATACACTAAATTATCTTATTGGAGAATCTGAAGTTGATTCACACAGAGTGTAAATAAAACTGAAGAAACAAAGCAACAACAGTGATGAAGGTAGATGATCTTTTAATCCAAGAAAACATCTGTGAGATAGAAAACTAATGTTATTGACCTGGGCAGAGTGATACATGCCCATAATCTCAGGATGGTGGGAGGCTGAAGGAGGAAGCTCCAAATGCATGCCATCCGGGAAACTCCATGACTTAGCAAATATATCTAAAAATATCAATTTTTAAGTGAAAAGACTTGGCATTGGGATACAGATCAGTGTGCAGGCTCTAAATTCAATCCACAGTAAAACACACACACACACACACACACACACACACACACACACAGAGTAATGATCTCTAACTTCATAACTCACCTATAAATACCATTTACAAACATAATAGGATAAACACTGAATATTGACCTAACCAATGTTGGAAAAGAGAAATATGAAAAGTGATGTAGTGTATGAGTTTGTGTGGAGGGTAGTGTGTGAGTCTGCAGGGCAGGGAAAAGCTAATTTTTCATAACGAGAAGTCAATTTTCATCGTCCAAGTGGGAAAAATCAATAAATACTGATATAAACGCATTGCTATTATAGAAATGGGCAATAAAATTATTGGTGGGTAAGTGAGGTAAGACAGGAGTAGGGAAACACTGGGTTTTTAAAGCCATTAACCTTGTAGAACTACTTTAATTTTTAAACACTTGTGTCTTAGGAAAGACCAGGTAGCTCAAAAGGCAAAAGAAAAAAGAAAAAAAAAAAAAAAAAGAAAAAAAAATATTCTTCACTAAATAGTATATGCAAATAATCAATGATCATATTATGTATATTTATCTTGGTTACTTTTCCGTCATTACTGGGACAAAATATCACACACCCAGAATTAAGGAAGGAAAGGTTTATTTAGCTCAAATTTAGAAGAGGTTTCAGTCCATACTTGCCTGCCTTCAAGGCAGTGGCACAAGGCAGAGCACAGCAGGTCATGGAAAAACAGCAAAGAGTGAAGAGAGGGGCAGGAGCTGCGGTAGCTAGCAAGCCTCTCTCCCTTCCCCACACTGCATTCAAGCTGTCTACCCCAGGGCAAGGGTAGCAATCACACCCATAATCCCAGCATTGGGTCATGAATGAATGAATCACAGACTCCTGAAGTCCACCCCAGTGACTGCATGAGGCTTTGCGGAGATAGCTAGACACAGACTATCACAATATTCAAGTATATTATGTATTAGAGAAATGAAGTAAAAACCATAATACCACACCACTGGCATAGGTATAATGAAAAAAAGAGTTGATACATATTAATAAATGTATGGCACTATCAGAATTCTTATTTAAAACCAATTGTGAATACTAACAATTAGAACCATGCTGAGAAAACTGCTTGGCAATAGGTATTAAAATGGAACTCAAGCCTCATGAGAAATTCCATCCCTAGACATAAAGGTATATGGGATATGCAAACATGACCACCCAAAGAAATGTACCAGAAGTTTATTGTAGTCAAATAGAACTGGAAAGAACTGAAACCTCCCGCAGTACAAATGCATAGGTGCCTCTTGGTATATTCACAGAACAAAGTACTATTCCACAATGAGAGGTAAAAAACTACAAGCAGCAAGGTGGATGGACTTCACAAACACAATGCTGAAGAAAACATCTGGCCACAAAAGAGGCCGTGTGGTTGACTCCACCCGCATGCTGCTCCAACACTCGGCAAACCTGGCCTGTGGGTCTGGACATCAGCACCATGGTTTCTCCTTGGAAGTCTTAGCAGCAGAAAGGGCTTCCCAGGAAACAGATCCGGTCCTAGCTTTCAGTTTTGGCTCTGGTAGCAAAGATGTTTTCACTGTACAAAGCTGCACTGGACTTCAGTGTGGTGTGTTTCTCTATACACATGTTATGTTTCGACAAAAGTTTGCTGACTTTTTGTGTAAACTTCTGTATCTCCTGCTTTTCCTTTCTCTGACATTAACGATCATTTCAAAGCTAGAGATCACCTTCACAGATATAGGGCACACGATATCACTCATCATATCTTTTGTTGTTGTTAGATAAAAATGCTGCCAATGGTTATAGAAATTGAAGGCAAAAAAAAATCTATAGCTTCAGGAATGCAGAATTTAAAACAGAAGAAATTACCTACTGTGCTCTGTAATAATCTCAGAACCATGAGAACCATGAGCTGTGTGCTTTTGGAACAAGTTCTCTGTCACTTTCAAGCTGCAATGTTCTCGTTTATAAACGAGAATCATACTACATGCTTTAACGTCCACTGAAGTACTTACAGTGGCAACTGGCACATGGCAACTGGTGCATGGCAACCTCCAAAGCATTAGCCACTGAGGTGTTCATAGACTGAAGAATTGAAGATGCTCTGCTCATGAGGCCAGCACATGATGGCCAGGACTGCTAAAACGCAGGCATGGTGTGCATGCGATGAGTACGTACTTACACCAGAAAACCGGTTCTTTGAGGAAAAAGAAATGGAAGTATTACAGGTATAGAAGGAAGGGACTTCAGACTTCTCCTCAGATCACATAAATGTTTGGCAGAGTAGCTGTCTTAGTTACTCTTTACTCATTGCTGGGACAAATACCCAACACTAACAATGAAGGAATGAAAGGTTTATTTAGCTCACAGTTACTGGACGTTTCACTCCATACTTGGCTGGATCCAACTAAGGCAGAGAGGCCCATGGCAGACGGCAGCAGTTCATGGTCGCAGAACAGTAACAAAATGGCAACAGAGGCAACCAACCAAAGGAGCAGAGAGCAAGAGCTCGAGTCTGTCTCTCTGTCTCTCTTTTTATTCCAATTAGGCTCTCTGCCTTAGGATACCTGCCCTAGACCATACTCATAGTCCCAGCCTACTCAAACCGATAGTCCTATCAGTATTAAAACACATAATCCCAGCAATCATGGGTCAAGTCTCAAACTAGATCAGTACTAAATCACACAATCCCAGTGACTCATGAGTCAAGTCTCAATCTATAGAAGTCCCCACCCAATGAATGCATGAGGCTTTCAGGGGACAACTAGACCTCAACCATAATAGTAGCCTTCTGAGGACATCCACTCAGAGACATTGTTTTCCTCTGTGTTTTAATGACTGTACTTTACCTGGGGTTGTACTTACCATGTGATACCGTACAATGTGTGGGCTTTTAGGGTATCATGTGATTATCACTGCCTACTGAGTCTGTGTCACCATTATGAGACTGGAGTGGCTTTTATTCCACTTCAAGATCAAAGTAGTAGACCTGAAATATGTATATTATACTATTGGCTCCGGGCTCACTCACTGTATGAACTTGGTCTGTGTAATATTTGAATGTTTCATTGTCTGTAGAATAAAGATGAACAATTCTTCACTGTGCTTTCTGAGATGCCCCATACCTCTTATAGTGCCTGTCTCTACAAAGAACTGTACAAATAACCACTGCTATTGGTACCAACAGAGAGAACAGTTTTACGCTAAGTCTGTAGAGAACTCATGGTGCATCTAAGTTTTCTTTAATTTATTGTTACCTACTATTTATAAATTAGATATCCTCTACTTCCTACGGTAACTGTAAGGCACACTCACACATTACAAACAGATATAACTTGGCCAAGACTACGTGGTGAGTGGCAGAGTTTGCCTGGTCTTAAAAGATCATTCTATGCACCAGTGTTTGAGCCAGAAGTGCCCAGGGACGCAGGGTGTGCTGGGAACATGCTTCAGGTGCTTGTAGTCATAAATCTTGTGATCTGAAGCCAAGAGAAATGAATGGCTTTGTGATAGGGAAGGTGGAGGCAGTGCAGTGTAACAGAAAAAATAAGATTACAGACCAACAGATCGTAATTTAAGGCCTGCTGTCCCCTCTATTAACTTACATACATGAACAATTTCTTTTATCTGTGTTTCAGTTTCCTTACCTGTAAATCAGGAAGGTTGTTAAGTTGTCCCAGAGTGAAGTGTCAGGCATAAAAAGAGATGACGCAGTTCCTACATAAGGGATCTTTCTTTAGAGACTGCAAACATCAGGGTAAATGGATTCCTATCATGGCTGCCCCCCTGCAAGGAGGAGAGCGTTCCCTGCTGGTCTCACAGACGATCAAGGTAGCGCAGGTAGAATGCGGAGAGGTCAGCGTTGTTTTCTCAGAACTCCGAGCTCACACAGGAAGATGAGCTATGGCAATTGTTGAAGCTTTTAAAATCAGCTTTGCCTTTTTTTGGAGACACGCAGTGCAGGATGAGGAAGAAAAGTCAGCACTATGATGTGAAGCCTAAAGAGTAGTAGAAATCAAAGCTCTGACTCCTGGTAGTTCTTGGCATCTTGGATGCATTATTTTAAAGTTCTTAATATCACTTGGAACAGTAGGGAAATCATTCATGGTTTGTCACTCACTCATTTATTCATTCATTCATTCATTCAGTAAATATTTCACTAGTAAAAACCATGTTCCAGGGACTGCTGTGAGCACAAGCTCTGGAGCACTGAAATATTGAGGAGAGTGCTGCCATCTCAGAGGGTGACCTTGCCATGGGCAGAGAGAGAGAAAAACTAGACAGAGGAGCGATACATTCAGTTCTCTAAATGCAGTAAATGCAACAGGAGAAGGAGCAGAGAATGGACAGCGGTTCTACGGCCTGGCGCTAGTTTCAGCATTGTGATTTTAGGGAAAGTCATCCTTCCACAGGAAGAAGCATTTGGGCAGACCCGGAGAGGTCGCTGAGAAAGGAACCACAATGACCCCTCACCTATCGCAGAGGTGAGGTTCCATGCACCCTTCGATAAGTGAAAATCGGCAAAGTAATGAGGGTGTATTTATTTCAGTAATTACTTGTATTTCAAGTCATCATAGCAGGGTATTGGGAAAGGTTTTCGACTTATTTTAATCTCCTTTTTTCAATTATGCATGCTTTTTCTCTTCTAATTTTTTTATACATTTCTTTCAATTTCTTAAAATTTTATGTGTATATATCTGGTAATATGAACAACAGGTTTCAAGACAACACTATGTGTTATAATAAATACTGTGAAATTCATATTATTTTGTTAAGTGGAATTCTTTATTACTTGTAATTTTTTGTTTTAATTCTAATGTGTACTCTTTTACAAAAAAAATTAAAAACTAATTATATATACTTTAAGGCTTATAAGCCCTTCCCACACTCTTATAAACCTTTCACATATTTTTAAAAAACACTTCTAATGTTCATAACTATCTTCTAAACTTATAAACCTGTATAATTTTAACAAGCTACATATACATTGCTGTATAATACTGCAAAATCCCACAACATAGCAAAAACTCTGCAATAAATAACTTAGATTAATATTTAAAAAAAACAATGAAGCAACAAGTCTGTGAAAGTTGAACGACAAAACAGCAAGGGACTTTTGTGTAGAAATATGTGGAAAGACAACTTTCCTAAAAAGTGGGGAACATGTGTGTAAAGATCCCAGGGCCTGCTTTAGGGTTTCCAAAACAGTACAGAGGAGAGATAAGGCAATATATGATACAATCAGATCGAAAATAGGATAGGAAATGCTGATAAATATCTTTTGTCTGGGCAATGCAACTTAAAGACCTAATATGTATTCAGGCACAAGATCTGCTTTAAATTAAAGTCTAGCTGTTGTATTAAATGATAACTAGCTAGTTAAGTGGTTCCTTCGTAGATCTGCCTCTAATCTTCAAACGCAGGGAAGAACCGCTACTGTGACAGCCACAAAGAGGAAGGAACGTGGCGAAGGAAATGGAAATACGTCCAAACGTTGCTGCATGGAGCACGCAGGGTACACACGCGGGACTTGGGCTTCACGTGTCTGGGCGCTAAAGAGCGGGAGTACTGTGAGGCCTGGGGTTCGGCACTTCACGCCGCTCAAAGACAGCACCATAATGGTCCACTGACGGTAGGAAAAACCTGCTTATGAGTCCAGTTCACATTTATTTATCGGGCTGCTGGGAAGAGAGTTTGGGGAATTTTAGCGTCAGATATGGCCAGCCTTGTGAATAGTCGGGGTGGGCTATGGACGCCAAGGTTTACCTAGCGGGAGAAGAAAGGACTTGTCGCTCTTCCTGAAAGTCCATACCTAGCTTCTGGAGCACCAAGTGTTTTCACTGCATGCTATGGCGTATTATTTTTCAGAACATGCTGTACAAATCAAAGATGATTTCATTTATAGTGTGTGTAACTACCACTTCTGGGTGGAAAAATGGCAAAAGTGGATAGGAAAGAATACATGGATCGGACACACATCCTTCCAGCGGGGAGATTCAGCGGCTCGGTACCTGCTAGGCTGAGGCAACGATAATTTGTGGGCCTTACACAGGGAGTGTCATGAAGGGCTAAACAGGTTGGCTGTCCCGTAGGACTGGGTGATGGCAAGAAAGAAAGGGGGCGAATGTAAGGAGGGAGCTGAGTGTGGTGGATCTTAGGAAGGGCGATCAAGGTGAACACAGGTGGTTCAGACACAGGGAAATGGACATTGGGGAATTTGATAAATATTTAGGAAGTTTAGGTCTATTTGAGAGAACAAGGGAAGTGACGAAAGAAGCATGGCAGGTGGAGAAAAGGGAGGTAGAGGAAGAAAGGCCAGGGAATTCCGGCGACTTCAAATACCAAGGAAAGAGGCCTGGGACAGAGAGAATGCCATGGCGAGACAACCCAACAAAGCTTAATGTGAGAGGCAAATCGACTGTAAGCTGAGGAGAAGGAACTGAGAGGCGGCCGTACCGCACAGCACTCCTGCAAGAAAGACGCAGTCTGTGCCAGCAAGGACAATGAATGTCATTTAAGGTCTCTCATCAGGAAACAATTTTCTTATATTTGATAAGGACTACATTGGCTGCAATGTATGCAAAGCATTTTTTTTTTTTTTAAATGGTTGGCTCAGCCTGCCCTGGAGGTGGGGCTGGCACAGCACGTGGTGCCAGGAATTGAGCCACGATCCCTGCGGTTGCCTAAGCTTTCCTAAGCAGGTACTTTAGACCGTGGAACCATCTCGCCAGCCCATGGAAAGCATTTCTAAAGGGAAAAATAAGGTTAAAAGTTGGAGTCTGGTCTTTCAACATCATTCTAGGCCCAATACAAACGGCAGTCAGTGATTAGGATGAGAAAATATGATTAAGGAAAAATAAAAGCATGGCGAAGGAGAAGCCAAGCACAGAGCTGACTGCTTACGGTCCAGGGTGCCGGTAATGGAGAAGAGGCAGGCGGCCACTGCGGGTGCTCACTTCCCGAGAGCTCATCCTGACACGCAGGAGACTAATGTAAAAGGAAAAGGATCTCTTCTTGCTTTTTCCATGAACCAACACAGTTTTGAGCAACTGCCCTGTCTTAGGCACTGTCCTGATCTTAGCAGAAAAAAACAAAAGGAACGTGGGGCCAGGCCAAGAGCAGGCAGGGTCCTGAGGGGCCATTATCATCACGGAGATGAATCAGTGTGAAAGGTGGGTGTGGAAGGGAGGGACGAAAAGATCCACCCTGCAGTTTTACAGTACTCACAAGGGGCCGATGAGCTAGAGGACTTGTGCTGTCACCGAGAGGAGCCGTGATGTCATGCCCAAAGGTAATGGGGTGAACAGCACAGGAAGTCTCGATCCTACATATAGTTTGAAGGCTGAGAAAAATAATTTGGATTTGGGGGAGTGATGGGAAGGAGAAATAAGAGTGATTTCAAGATTTAACCCTGGAAAATATGAAAAGATAGATTTCACCCTCTCCTACATTGAAAAGGACTGTCAGAAAGGCAATTTGACAGGGAGATTAGGGCTATTCCTCCCAATGAAAGACCTCCAGGGTGCCTGCTTTTCTATTGTATGCTATTGCTATATGTTGATGACCAGTATATAAATCTGAATGTGTATTACAGGCAGAGACCATTACAAACAAAAGTTCAAAGACTTGAACAAAATAAACACCCTTACTGACTGAAAGTAGTTTAGAATGGGCTGAAGTTTAACTTTTCTATTGAAGAAAAGGAGGAGACAAGCAGAGGTCTAATCACAGAAGTCTT
This sequence comes from Myocastor coypus, assembly GCA_004027025.1. Classification (NCBI taxonomy): domain Eukaryota; kingdom Metazoa; phylum Chordata; class Mammalia; order Rodentia; family Myocastoridae; genus Myocastor; species Myocastor coypus. The sequence goes on along the minus strand of PVJA010004773.1, from coordinate 30,418 downwards.
TGTATAACACGGTAGGGAACTGGGACTTTATCTTTTAAGGACTGAGGGAACGCTGAGATCTTTACTTAGCCTAATATCCTTTAGTAAAATAATCTCCCAAGATCTTCCCTCATGGACTCAATCTACTTGGTTAAAATTGCTTCTGCCTACAGATAACTTCAAGGTCTCTATTAAATTGGAGGGTGCTTTTAAACCACATTAGCTAACCAAGCCGGCAATGGCTTCTCTTTTGAACCACTACTAAAATGAATAGATGGATCTTGCTATTTGATTCATTTTACTTTGGAAGCAAGTGGAGGCTTTCAGGCACCTACTTTTTCTAATCAGTGCACTCGATGAGGAGGGGGTGACATGAATTGTGGGAGGGACACCCCTTCCAGGTCAATCTATTGCCTCCAGTCCATCTTTTTTTCCACATGATCTGCAGTGCAGTTCATAATCTTGGATCCAAAGACTCATGGCGAGTTACTAGGGAAATTTTGTAATTTCTGAGTTCCATGAGCTCATACTTTTGCACAGTGATGACCACCCATCTTTGCTGGTTGCTGTGTTTCAAGTTACAGTCCCATTCACGTTTTCCAGGACGTAGGATTAAAAATCAGCTTATGAATCTGACTCCTGACTTTCACAGTTCAATGATGAGAGCTTGGCTGGGGAGAAGCGAAGGCTGCTTGTCATTGCCACAGTCAGAAATTATTTTCTACATTACTAACTAGACAAGGCAGTCACTAATAGCTTTCATTTATTTTATGGTGATTGTCAATCTGCTAAAAAGATTGGTTCTCTTGTCTCACGGCCAAGTGCAAAGCGCTTCCTGGAAGCACATGCTGATGAAGCAACTGGAAATGCACAAAAATCGCTCTGTTACTCTAGTCCACAGCAGTCTGCACCACCACCTCTACCGCATGCCTTACCACAGCTTCCCTTCAGATATGTTTGAATAGGAATCATCACTTTTGCACTATAACATGAAAAATAAGATATCACGTGAGGTTACTACCCATGTCTATATCCATTCACTTATTCTATTATCATCTATTTATATGATTTTAAAACATAGGATATTAAGATTGCATTTGTCAGGAAGGTCATAATGGAATAGTTTTTAAGCAATCTTGCCTCCCAAAGCTGGATGCTAAACAAATATTAAAATATTTGTCAAGTATCCATTGTTTTTTAATTATTGTTTAACTAGCTTTCAGCTCTGTAAAGGCAAGCCTAGAACACCAACAGGGACATGGGTGAAGATAAAAATAAAGCTCGCCTGGGGAAAGGCTATAATGTTGGCCTAGTGGCAATTACTGTTCACTTGAAAAAAACAGAAAAGAGCGGGAAGAACTCCTTCCCTAAACTCATGCTGGGAGAAGAGACGTTAAATGCGCATCAGCAGGTCCTCTGGATGTGGAGGATTACAGCAACTGGCATGCGACTCAAATCTCAAAAAACTGAGAGGAAATATCTGAGTCTGAGGCTGCTTTTGTCTTGAGGCAAAGCAGAATAGTATTAGCAGCCAGGCACCCTGCTCCCAATCAGATTGGGTGTGAGCAAGGACACCCTCGAAGGGAACCCTACAAGCGAAGGTCACCCTCATCCTTTGTAAATGGGAAAGGCAGAGGACTCACTATAGAGAAACTGACCACAGCAAGGCCAGCAGCAAGGAAGCAGAAAGCCATAATCTTTATGGGGGGAACTGATTCTCATCCCCAGGCAGCTCCATTTGGGCCTCTCCGGTCACCTCAGACCTTCAGCAAAGCTCTCCAGGAACAAAGAACTTGCCCCTGTGCCTGTCCCATGCAGAGCACCCAATGCTAGGCGACTTTTCACTGTCTCATTCACATGAGACTTCATTTTCTCTCCCATAAAACTTTTTCACTAAAAGATGTATAGCAGCTATGAATTTTAAAATGTACCACAGAAAGACAAAATAAGTGAAGCTTATACTTCCTACAAACTTCCAGGTAAATCAAGGATAAATACAAGTAACTTTCATTTCTAGAAAACCACCAGACACTAGACATTCTACTACGTGATTTAAATTTGACTATTTTATTTAATCTTCAGTATTATAAGGAAGGAATATTGATATCCTTTTCCTACCAGCAAACCTAACTTGATAAATGTCATAGGTCCTGGGAAGTCGCAGAGCTTCAAGTTAAATTTAAATAATAAGATTTCAGAGACTTCTCTTCATCCTTGTTTGTTTCTTACTACTCTGGTTTTAAGCACAGCAAAGATGCTAGAAGGAATGTATTCAAAGCTACATATGATCACACTGGAGATTATATAGATCATTCCATAGCTCGGTTGGTCTCTCACCTAATTGTTTAACTACCTTGGGACAAAGATAAGATGGAGTAAGAGGCAAAGGATGATAATGCAGGTTGTATAAAATTTGGATTTTGTCATACAAAGGTTGGAATCCCAACGCCACTCTTGATTGGCTGGATGACGCCGGTACTTGTCCTCATATTGGCTGAATGTGGTAAAAGCAGCCTCTTAAGTGGAAACAAATGAGAGACTTTGGACTCACAGTCAGTATGGAGTAGACTAGCGCAAGTCGCACACCACAGCAGCTCTAGCATCAGAGTGCAGGCCTCTGAACTTCAGTCCTATACTCTGTGCACCGCTATCAGATGCATCTTTCCTTGCTGGTGCAAACACCTGCTTATGAGCAAAAGCCGTTGCTTCCCGTGGTCGTATCCAAATGACTTGGAAATCTTCTCTGTCAAAGAGATTACAGTGAAAATGGCTTGAGGTATATTTACAAACGCTGCAGGCAGAACATGATCCTGGAAGGATCAAGGACTAGGTGGCAACATGTCCCTAGGGGGCTCTGAGATGGCAGTGGCAGCTGGATATTGGAGCCAGGAGGAAGTGACTTAGATCGTGATCCCAATTACTCATCCACAGACACAGAAGCACATGTTTCTAAGTGGAGAGAGGAGGAGGGAGCTACGTGAGGAACATCCTCCTCAGCGTCTGAGAAGTGCGAAGAGTTCCATAGGTGTGGTTTCTTCTCATCTGCTGGATCACCGTCTCCCTTTGTCTCCTCATCTCTGGAAATATCCAGTATAGAAGGGGGATTTTTAACTAGATTCATAGGCACTTGACTTTACTGGAATCTTTTAGAAGCTTCTGCATCCATGCGTTTCCTGAGGGCACGGTGAGTTGATATGGATATGCAACTCACATAAGCTTCAAATCTTTCCCTTTTCTGGTTTTAATGATATCACCAAGCCATTTGTGTTCTTTTTAAGCATTTTAAAGCAGTAAAAGTGGTACTAATAGGCGAAATCACCTTTTACTGAGCATGCGCCATGTGCCAGGCATTCCAAGAAAGCCAAGTGGAGAACAGTTCAGTTACTCTCCCAGCTGGAATCACATTTGGGTCCATCCTCTGAGCAGGGGCCCCTTCATAGTCCTGTGCTGGCTGCAGCAGAAACAGGGCAGCCCTTTCTCGGTGATGAGAATGGAATTACCATGCACTTTCTTAGCGATTATTTTTTTAGTTACATGTGTTTGGTACAGGGTCTCACTACACAGTTCAAACTCACAGTGGTCCTCCTGTTTCAGCCTTCCCAGCACTGGGATCACAGGCATGCACCACCGTGCCTGGTCTTGGTGGGGCAGGCATGGCATGTAGTCCTAGGGATTGAACCCAGGTCCTGGTGCTTGACTAGGCAGGCACTTAGACTGCTGAGCTATCTCCATGGCCCTCTGATTTGTATTCTCTAATCAAACTATTAACCTCTATGTAGCTATTTGCAAGTCCTTGAGTCAAAGAAACAATCAAAGAAAAAGAGTATCCTACAAAACACAATTTCCTTCAAATGCAGCTTAAAATACTGCATTTCCAGTAAATAAAAATTAAATTCTTTATGTAATGCTGATGTTTTAAATTTTTAAAAATCATTTCCTATTAGAATATAACCTTATTAACAAGAGAAAATTAGAAGATTCAGAGGAATAAGACAGGAGGGGGTCCGGTGGGATGGCTCAGTGGTCTAAAGTGCCTGCTTGGGAATTGGGCGGCTTCAGGGACCGCGGTTCGATCCCCGGCACCACATGCTGTGCCAGCCCTGCCCTCGGGGTGGGCTGAGCCGACCATAAAAATGAGTGAATAAACAAACAAAGCTTCTGAAACAAGAAAAATTTTTTTTAAAAAAGGAGGATAGTCACTGAAATTATATTGAATATAGATAAATACTATTAAATGTTCTTTGCTACATATTTGGACATTTTTGCTCAGGTACTTTGGAAAAACCTGGAGCCTGTAAGAGTTTCAGTAATTATGAGAGCTTCCTGAACAACACACAAAGTAAATAATTCATTTCCAAAACAATTTTAAGGAAAAGCTGACGTGTCATTTTTCAGATATCAGCTTATTTTGCCAATTGTGTTATACTAAACTGTAGTTTGTCACAAGGTATGACCATGGCACTATTCACCTCTTGCGGTTTGATTCAAAATCACTAGTTCTAGACACATAATTCTTATACAGTAATCCTTAATCAATTTGCAATGAATCTAATACACAAAAGAAGAAATGTAGTTGGTTGATATCTATACCACCACAAATAAATGTCTTGATATCCATCCCTTGCCTGAGTTTCTAGTAGGAGTGTTGAATTAATTAGCTTAGTCTTGAAGAAAGCACGTGAGTACTAATTCTCCTTGCAATGCATGCATTAAATTTAATTCTACATAAGAAAGTTTCTCCTTACTAGTTACATTAAAAGTTTTCTTCTACAAAATATCATTTCTTCTTTCAGGAAAAACAAGCATTGCAATCCCACGTTTCCTGTATAGGGTTAGAACATCCACCTGTCTCCCCTATCAGTAAGGAAGGGTGGGCATGAAGCAGGCTGCTGCCATACCTGACTCCTAAGACCATAAGGAGATGCAGCAGCTCAAGGTGGACAGGAGACAGTCTTGGCTTTCCTGTGGCTGAGAATCTTCTAATTACAGTTAAACTAAGTGTTTCTGAATAGCTCAGTAGATGTTTAAAATCCTTTTTTATCTACAAAAATGGTTGTAACTCTTTATATTAAAAAAAAACAGATATCTGATCTAGATATATAATCTCCCATGTTAGGGTTAGTGTTTCTTTCTTTTTTTTTTTTTTTAATATATTTTAGTAAAGGGTGGTGATCCTCCTGTTTTTAGCCTCCCAAGTGTTGGGATTACAGGTGTGCACCACTATGCCCAGTCTCAATCTCAGTGTCTCAGCATGCCCTGGAGGCAGGACCGGCACAGCACATGAGGAATCTAACCCTGGCCTTACGTCTGCCTGAGCAGGTGCTTTAGTTCACTGAGCTATCTGGCCAGCCCAGGGTTAATGTTTCAATGTTTTCCGTTTTGTGACCACAGAAGCAATTTAAGGTGGAGAAGGATGGGAAATGAAGTCATGAGGCATTTTATTTGGCTTAAGAGTATGGTCTCTACTTGTGTCCATTTACTGATAAAGCCCCAAATTTAGCCTTTTTATAGTGGAATAGTACTCCATTATGTAAAAATACCACATTTTTAAAATCCATTCCACAATTGACAATGATCTGGGATTCTTCCACGATTTAGCTATGACAAACTGTGCTGCTGTAAACATGGTCACACATAAATCACTGTGGTATGACGTTTTCATTTCTTCTGGAATAATATTCAGGAGGGGAATAGCTGCTTTGAATAGGACCTCCAATCCTAGCTTTCTGAGGAAATCTCCACACTGATATCCATAGCAAAATAAATTGGACCTGTGTGTGCAAACATCGTATTGTCTCCTCAGTGTAAGAACCTGAGAAAGTAAGTTAAATCTGAGGAGCACAAAAGATACTGTGAAAATGGAGTGAATCTGTTTAAAAGAAAAGAATTAATGAGATAAGGAAAAGGACAGGAGAGAGAAAAGGGCAAAGAGATATATCTGTGCACGTAAGCAGGGTAGTTTAGATAATTGTACTGTGGATTTCTGCTGTTCTGGGGATAAGAACAGATAATGCTTAATTTTTTTTCTCTCTTTTTATCTTTCTTTTCCCAATTTTGCATGCATATTTCCGGTAATCTGACCAACTAATTTCAAGACAATACTACACGATAAAACAAATACTTTCAAATTCATATTATTTTATTTAGTGAAATTTTGGATCATTTCTCATTTTTTTTCTTTTTTATTATGATGCTATATTTTCTTTAAAAAAATCAGGTGAATCTTTTTATTTTTTCAGTACCAGGGATTGAACTCAGGACCTTGCACTTTGCCAGGCAAGCACTTATTCCACTGAGCTATCTCCCTGGCCCTCTTTAAAAAAAATCAAAAGTGAGAAAAGAAGTCATAGTGTGGACTGTTTTTCAAATATGCCATTATGTTGTGCACTTTAAATGCAGAAGTTAAAATTGAAAGAAAGAATTGTTACCATAAGGCAGTTCCATTAATGATCCTGATAATATTCCTCACTGCAAATTCACTTACCTTATTATTTTTGTCATTTTCTTTATTATTGTTATTATTATTATTATTATTATTATTATTATTATTACTGCCATTTTCTGAAGCATCTTTGGAAGTCCTCTTTCCTGAGTCTCTCTTTTGTGCCATGCCATACTGTCCTGAGTCTACTGAGAACATTTACTTGTCAGAGTCCTTTGGACTTTGGTGAAGATGCAGAAGTCACATAGTACCCGTGAATAAAGTATATGATGTCACATCACAATGTTTTATTTTTTGACAGAAATTTCCATGTTTGATCAAGAATCAAAAATTTAAGATACAGTAAATGTTTAAATAAGAATATTTATTGCAGTAAAAGACATATTACAGTAAATCCTCCTCTAAATATTTTAGGTCTTCCTTCTTGCTTTGGATGTATTTATCCTTCCATTCTAGGAAATTTGCTTTTTACACCATTAAATTTAAAAATAATAATAATAATTTAAACATTCACTGCAGTTATTGATCACCCATAGCACAAATCCCTTCTAGAAAGAGGAAATATCACATCAGAGCCAGGATTTCTCAGTCAGAACAATGTTTCCTATCAGAAAATGAATGACGGTGTCAGGAGATGTTTTGGATTTTTCTAAATGGAGGCGGAGCACTAATGGCCCTTGGTAGACCAATTACAGCAACACTGCTAAGTATCCTACACTGCACAACCCAGTTCTCCACAACAAGGGATCAGCTGTTCCAGAATGATGTCTAGGTTAAGGAACACTGGTCTAGAAATACCTGCACACCTTGTGTTCAGTGTACACTTGGTGTTGCTTGTAGATTTTCTGGTAGCAACTCTAAGTGCAAAATTCAGCCTCACTCAAACGTTGGAAGAAAACTGCTTGGCTTGTTCATTTTACATTTGGAAAGCGACTGAGACAACTTCATGGGTTTTCTGTGTTGTTCTGCGCTTCTCTGCATCGTGTCAGCATGGAACCCAGCTCTTCAGCTCTTGAGGAGATGGGCAAGAGAACATCCATCCCTTCCAGTCTTTGCCCAAACTATAGTGATTACGCTCATTCACTCAGCTCATTCATGACACATCTCCTTACCAGCTCTGCAACCAATGGAAAGCCACAAAAAGAACAAAGATAAAATAGAGAAGAACTGAGCAATACACTTCTATCTAGAAGTCACCGAGACACCATTCACTTATTCCTAGCAGAGCTATGGAAACAAACATGCAGTGCTGTACATCCTGTGCTCCATGCCACAAACATCAGTTCTTTAGTGGTGTTATACCCTGCACGCATATTTTCTTTAACAAACAATTATAATGATTTTAACCAAGTGCACTTGAATTCCAACCAGCTCAGTATCAAAAGAAACACTTAAAATGAGTAAGTCAGATGTCACGAGAATATATGTAAGACTACCTATAAATGATTCTATATAGTTCCAGTGAGCTCGTTTTGATAGTGCAGAAATTAGAACAAATCAAATAGAAGAATTACTATAATCACAACCACGGACATTCTCATTATGTTTGCAATGGCTCTTGGGCATTCTGAGTCTCAGGGCATCTAATGTGACTATTCTGGCAAAGAGACTTAATATTTATTACTAATGATCAACATGAAGCCAAGATTCAGAGGACAGTACCAATTCATCTGCCTATCATGCATCCAGATTCCTTGAACAGAGCTGAGTGGAAAATGTGGATTTTACCTTTTCCATGGAAAAACAACTCACAGAATTAGAAAACTGGAACGACTTTGCCACAGATGAAAACAATCATCATATACAGAAAAGGCTTGTTTAATTGTAGCATATTTTCCCTTCTGATGACACAGCAATCCAAGAATATGCATTAACCTTGAACATTAATTTAGGAAATCTCAGGCTGCCTGTCTCTTTATTTCTACTCCTGGCCTTGATTTTCTCCTTGACAGTTTTTTTGTTCCACATTATAGACCGGTGTGCAAGTGTTGATACAATCACTTACTGAGTAGAAAAAGGACAAAGACAGATGCACAAGGCGTAAGAAACCAGGATTGATTTTTGCTGGGCTGTCACTGACAATAGGACCCAGTCTACAGCAGTGCCCCAGCCCTCCCAGTTATTTATAATACAAAAGGAACATTAAGCTTGTTGATGTTACGGTAATATATTGCAATTAGATGTTTGAACCAAAGCCCCCAATATTCTGATTCATTCAGTCTGATACAGTGGGCCAGGAGTCCTTATTTTAAACAGAGCTCCATGTGTTCTCATGGAGAAATATATGTAAAGTTTAAGAATACAATATTTGTGCGAGGTAACTTGAGTTCAATTCTCAGTTTTAGTAATTACCTACTTAAGCTTTACTTTGCCATCCATAAAATGGGAGTAAAATATGTCTCTTTCATTTGCTCTTGATATTAAAAATATGGGAAATAGTCTAATGTATAACTACCACTCAACAAGTGACTGTCCATCCACGAGTATCCACAGTCATTCGCTCTTCCATCACCACCCTTCTGTCCTTATCACTTCCTGTATGATCAGTCCAGGCAATCAGAGTCAATTCCTATTTTTTCACTTAAGTAGAAAGACCAATTAAGGTCAAATGCTCTAAATAAAGGGCATGTGTGAAGTGACTATTAGCTTTCATGAGGGCAGGTTGCCCTCATACTGATCCTCTTATTCCAGCCACCTAAGCACCGAGATTACAAGCATGCACCACCATGCCTGGTTACAGTGGCTGGTACAGCATGCCCAAGGTGGGGCTGGTGTGGCATGCAGTACCAGGCATCGAACTTGGATCCTTGCTTGCCTAGGGAGGTACTCAGACCACTGAGCTATCTCCATGGCCCCTTGAGTAAATATTCTTCAGATCCAAGTGCTAAATTTCTCATGTTACTTGGGCATATTACTCGATACTTTTATGTCTTTTTTTAAAGAATGAACCAATAATTATTCTTAATGTTTGTAATCTGGCTTGTTGATAACACCCCCCAAACATGGTAATGATGATGCGCATCTCTTGCATTGATTTCCCCATTGAATAATTTATGTAGTTATGAACTAAGATATACATCCTAGGTACTATAATGTAATGGAGTATAATAAATGGGCCAATTTTTTTAAAAAATCATATGACCTAAATTCAGAACCTTTTAACCATGAGGAGAATGAAACAGCTTCACTTGTCTACTCCACATCAGATGAAGATAACTTCCTAATTTAATGCCTGTAATGGTAATATTGATACAGGATTCTGTTTCTCTTTGGTATGCCTTATGAAGCATCAAGTTTGATATACGAAAAAAAAAATCTCACAATGCAGTGATTTAATGCTAGTAAGGTACCTAAGAAAGCAAATTTAAACACCTGCTCTCGCATGCCCATAAGCTCCTTGCTTGTGTTAATGTCCACTTTCACATGGACATCAAATTTCATTTGTACACAGACTGGACTTTTCCAATCAGCAAGAGAGACAGTTTTCAGTAAACAGTGCCAAGTGTAAATACCACAATTAGTGGTGATTGCAAGATACATATCGTGAAATTTTACTAATTGGCTTATACCATTAGGTCCCTGAATGATAATGTTCCTAATAAGCCAGTATTAGGATAAAATCCCAAGCAAGCAAATAAACCTGCTGCTAGAGTTATTTAATGTGCCTTCACGCAAGGAGCATGTGCTGCTAATTTAGATTCTGTTTACACAGCAGGTTATTATAACTCTAACGGCGCGTACGATGCTAGGCGGTTGATGATGACTGGGGCAGGTCCGATCACTGGGTTTTGTCACAAATGAGACTAAAAAGGCACAGTGAAAACCACAGCAGAGGAAAGACCTGACTTTGTCAAATTGCACGGAGGGCAAAAAGGAGCTCTGTGGCCAGGGCTAGGAAGGAAGCCTACTGTGGAGTAACGGAAGGCATCTCCTGTGACAGCCACGTCGCTGCCTCACACAGTGAATCACGAGACTTGTGTTTCTGCTTTAGAGAAGAAGCCTCCGCCCTTTCTGCATGGCTCTACCTTGCTCTCCATGCTCCGGAAACAGTGGGCTGGGTTACCTTTCTCGCAGCGGCTTCCTGTGAATCCAGACGGACAGGCACACGTGTTAGGAGCCACACACGTCCCCCCGTATCTGCAGCCCTCTTCACAGAATGCTGTGGACAAAAAGAATGATTTCGGTTGGATAAAGCGCAGCAAGGAAATGCAGGGAAAACCGCAGGAGCACTGAATCTCTCTCGGAGGCACAAGGGAATACATGTCTCTACTTAGACATATACAATTTTCTAAACACCAAAAAAAAAAAAAAAAATAGAACTCATTTCACTTTTTTATATAAAATCAGTTTAAGTCATGGATATAGTATGTAGCAGGTTCTAAGTAACGGCCAGTATTAGCAGCTACTACTGGTGCTATTACTATTGATAAATTTGAAATCAAATAAGGAACTAGAGTAACTAGAAAGGGTAAGGTCTTGGGGGGAAGGCAGAGCCTTTTCTAGCACTTGCTATTCTATATTCTACAGTTTTTCACCAACCACCTTGTACAACAATATGTGTTTTACTTTTAAATAGCAGTTTATTAGCATTTGATAACTTCTTATGGAGAAATAAATTTAACTGACTTTTTTTTTTTTTTTTTTTTTTTAGCGGTACCGGAGATTGAATTCAGGACCCTGCACTTGCCAGGCAAGGGCTCATTCTACTGTAACTCTGTGTTTTTAGATAATTAAGCTGTTTCCAGTATCCTGAACACAACTCTCCAGTATTCCTAACACAAACAATGCACTATTTTTGTAATTAAATTGCTTAGCTTACCCCTAAATTATTACTCTGGTAAAAAAAGCCTCAGCATGGAAATGCTGCGGGAGGGTTCCTGAAGTCTGGCCACTAAAAGCTTCCAGATATCCCAGTTCTGTGCAGCTCGGCCGACCCATCCAAGTCGCGTCAGTTACCCTGTATTCAGCCCTCTCAGCAGAATAGCACAGCAACCTGGCCTGCTCTATGGCAGCACTGCATACAGCTGTCCACTCACACAGAAATGGTTTCCACCTGCCACCTCATTCATTGACTATAAAGGCCAGAAGGACAAGTAGAAAATCGCTTTTCCTCAACGCTATGTCCTTGTCCGACCACATGAACACACAGAAAATCCTCAAAAAACGTTCTGATTTCTTTCATAGCTATTTTGTAGACTATTCAGATAAAAAATCTCCTGTTTTAATAATTTTGAATCCTATCTATCCACAATACTGTATTATCTCTTACTGTTAAATAACCAGTTAGTGGACATAATATAAAATATGCTTAAAGTAGTACTAATGAAGATGATTGGAAGCATTAGCCTTGAATTGCTGTTATTATAGGAGACAAATGTTTTAGATTTGAATTGTATCAAAAATATCGCCCATCCTGAAGAACTGTCCTGGTTATATTCTGCTCCCAGCATAATCACACAGTTGTGATGAACTTAGCTTGAAAGAGCTGAGTTATTTGTTTATACAAGTTCAAGCACCCAAAACTTGCCACAACATCGCATGTTTTATTTAATAGCACTTGGAAGAATTTAAAATTCTTGCTTCAGCAACTCATTGTGTGTGCGTTTGCCTTTGTTGGTAACCAGCATATACCTAGTAACGCAAGTACCATGTCCTTAGTTACACTTAACAAATGCACAAAAAGATTTACCTAGTCGTCACCATAGCAGTGCCCATAGAAAAGTCCAAAATATATGCAATCATATCTATGTAATACCTCTTGTCCCAGAGATCACATATTGTAAGCTCTGGTGACTGACATTTCCAATAAGAGATTTAAGGTATGTCTTTGCATAAACGTTAAAAACACACAAGGACAGGGATATTGCGAGTTAAAAGTGACAAAAAAGAATTTGTAAGATAAAGATTCAAGCAGCATCAAAAAAGGCTAGCAATTTGGAAATAGAAATCAAAGCTTGACTTAGTTCTTTTGAGTATTTTATTAGTGCACGCCAGTAGGATGTAATGACGGCGCACACCGAGAGCAGCTGCTCCGGGCCTGGATCATCTCCTCATGGGCGTCCACCGCCTGGGCACCCCCCGCCCCCCCATCGCTCTTGTCTCCTTCCTCATTTCCAGCACTCCATCTCTTAGTTACCCATGATATTTCCTTTATTTTAGTTGTTTATTATTTTATGTATTTTCACATAGGGAGATATTGTACTTTCTGAATCGGGCTAATTTCATTCAACAGGATAGTTTCCAGGTTGACTTTTTTAACTGCACAAATGAAATAGCATTTTACCTGGATCCTGCAGACCTGTTTAGGACAGCAGGTGATATTAAAAATATATATATATATATTTCATTTACTCTGCAAACTTAAGTTGCTAGCCCTCCAGAAGAGGAGCTTAGTGATATTATTTTATAAAATAGGCGCTTGAGCTGAACATCACTGTCTTTCTGAATATCAAATGCCTGAGAACATGGAACTGGTATTTTTCATATAAATTAATAACATTTAAAAATTGAACAAATTTATAGTGGTTACAGTGACATATATTTATAAATACTGTAAAAATAATAAACTTTATTTTAGCATATATAAAATATAAAATAAACGACTAAATATTTCATTTACTTGTTTCTTTTATTTTAATGTATTCAGGGCTGGCCAAAGAGCTCAGTGCATTAAAGCACTTGCAAGCAGGTGCAGGGGGACAGTGGTTTGATCCCCGGGCGTGATTGGCCGGCCCTTCCCTCAGGGCACACTGAGATAGCAATTGAGACTGGGAGTGGTGGTGCGCCTGTAATCCCAGGTCTTGGGAGGCTGTAAACAGGGGGATTGCTATGAATACAATCTAGTAGTGAGACCCTGAACACCCTATAGACCCTTCCATAAAATACAATAAATAAATAAATAAATAAATAAATAAATAAATAAATAAAATGCATTTAGTACAGGATCTCACTATGTAGATCAGACTCATAGTGATCCTCCTGTCTCCACCTCCCCAGCACTGGGATTAAAAGTGTGCATCAAGACTCTCAGTTTTGATGCCTAGCATATGGTACTAGGGAATGAACTCAGGTCCTTGGGCTTGCCAGGTAGGCACTTAGACTGCCAAGCTATCCCTAGCCCTGAAGAGTAGGGGATATTTCATTGTATATATATGCTCTTGATTTACTCAACCCTTAGTGAGAATTAATAATAATTTTTTGAGGAAGGCACGAGATGTTTGTGCCTTGCATGAATGCACAGATACCATAACCAGCATGATATGCCATGCACAGATGTCATTATCTAAACATTACATGAGGATAATACGAGTTAACAACTGGAAGGAATGTAAAGCAGTGCTCAGCACACAGCTACTACTGTGTAAGTGCTACATTTCTATAAATCTTGTTCACAACAGGGTCACTGTGAACACATTATTCGTGCCTAAAAAGTATTATCCCATCCAGGAGTACAGCTTCATCAAAATGAGTTGAAGGCAATTACTGTAACTTATGATTGATTCACTTTCAAATAAGGGTAGTATTCACCCTTGGTGTGGGGGTATCTCATAGGTCTTACCTTTTTCAGACAAAAACAAAACATGAAAAAGAGGTTGTGAAATCAAATGCCCTGTCTAAGGTTCCATACATACTAACTATGCAAGAACATCTTTACCTGAAAACTTTTGCATTTTTTCATATGTTACAGTACATGTTGGCTTATACTTCATTATTCACCTAGACAGGAACAGTTGCATAACAGTTAACAGAAAAAAACCCATGAAATAAATATCCAAATTTTACAGTTTGCATTAAACAACTGCTGGGATGTACAAATTTATTAACTTACTCATTAATCGCTTTGTGTGAACCTGGAGGTTTTAACAATAAATCTTCACACATATCTACTTTGAAATGGAATTTACTTGAAGTAAACAAGGCTTTCGTTGCCTAGTTGAGTATTAGATAGTATGAAAAATTAATTGAAAAACACACAAAAGAAACAAATAAAGAAGTATTATGTCATTCAAAACGTAAAAGCTCTTTGGGGAATGAAGAGCAGTACAAGCTTAATTGAATATCTTATAAAATAGCAAATAATCTATTGTATCTTGCTCTGAAGGTGGTGGACTCAATAGGCTTTCTTCAGGCAACAATGCATCCAGCATTTTAAAGGAAAGGACTCAGGCATTCAAAGGACCTATACTGTATGTAGCGTTACCTGCTGGTGTGAGAATTAGAAGAAGAAGCTAGGTCACCACGATATTCCCTTGCAGTTTTGAGAGTAAATAGGCCACTAGGAATTAGGATCCACATCTCTACTCTCAATTTATTAATTGTCTGACCTACAGCAACTCATTTTTCTTCTCTTGGTCTTCATTTATTCACAAGGGAAGCAGTAATGATTAACACTGGTAGCACTCATACTGTGAAAGTTAAATGAAAAGTTCCAGCATTGCCCACAAAGTGCAGCGCAAAGCAGTTGGGATGATCTCAGGCACTGGGGCAACTGCTGTCTTCATATCACCAGCATTCTTCTTTTCAAGATACTAATACTGGGGTAGCTAAGCAGCATTATCTACTTGATTGGCTGAATGCAACCCAAGAAGGAAACAGTCTGTGCATACTTTTGCAGGGTCATGCCCCTTCCTCTCTGGCACAGCCCCTATCGGCTGCTTCCTCAGCACCATGCGATGAGCACCTGTGCTCTACCATCCCCTTCTGCCATGGTATTTTTGTTATGCAGACAGCTGATCAGGGCCTGAGACTGAATCCATGAGCCAAATTTAACTTCTCCTTTTCCAAAAAAAGGATGCTGAACATTGGACCCCAATGATGGGACAACTGACCAATCTAGACCACTGGTACACAGCATGTGCCCCCATACCTGGACTCGGTTGCTGGCTCAGCATCCCCTGGGTCAAGGCCGAAGTGCATGTGGTGTGGGGATCAGATCTGGTCCTTGTGCTTGCCTGAGCAGATGCATAGTCCACTCAGCTATCTCATTTGCCAAATAATAATAATAATAATAATAATAATAATAATAATAATAATATTTTTGAAGCATAAATATTTGTAAAGCTTAAAGTTTTTCTTAAAGACACCACATGTAATGTTGGCATGGCTACGATAGAGGTTCAAACTACTTATACGAAAAAAATAATGAACCACAAGAAAGATGACTTGAGGTCATCTTTGGAACCTGAAAGACCCCTTAATCTCAAGTTCAAGGGTGATAAAAGAGTAACCATTTTATCTGAGAAGACAGCACCCATGACCTTTGATCAAGAAGAGCCACCTAGGGATTTGTTTTCTCATAGTTAGCTTAACACTGCTTAGCAGTCCACAGACTCAGTGGCTCAAACAGCCATTAAGGAGACTTAGCTACTATTTGAGGTCCAGCAGACATTGGTAAAGGTTAGGAAATGCTGATTTTTCAGGTACAATGTGTCTAATGCAAGAATTGTGAGATCACAAAAGCTTCTCTCCAGATTTCAAAGAAAGTACTGGAAAATCAGCAAAGATGAACCTGAGAAAGAATGTGAGCATAAACCCAAAGATGTAGTTGAGACTTTGAAGGTACAAGGAACATGAAATTCTTTGAGCTACGACCTGCAAGACCATTAGTAATGGCGCTGCCAAGTCCTCTGGGAGTCATATCTTACCCCCATGTGCACAGATCCTAGACATAGAGTTATGGGTTTAAAGCTTCCCTTGTTAGACTTCAGCTTAATTTGGGTCCCAGATTTTCCATTCTTTTCTTTCAGAGCAGGAATATTTACTGGTACCATTGTATATTGGAAATAATAACTTGATTTTTGAATTAAGGTTTACAGCTAGGCATTCACCTTGAGTCATTGAGGAGATTTTGGACTTAGATTATGAACAACGCTGAAACTTTAGAGACATTCAGAGGTGGGTTCTTCAGTTTTCAGTTGTAGGGAGAGAAATTTTATTGTATTGTATTAAGCCAAAAAGTGACTTTGTTTTTAATTGAAGATTAAGCACTGTTTAAGGAGGCAGGTCAGGCTATCAAATTGACAAGGGGTGGAATGTTCCCGCTAAGCTCCACTGTCAACATAGTTGGCTCAAAAGCTTTCCAGGAAATCAATAAAGCACACTTTTACGTGTGTCTGGCAGCCACAAAGGCACAACTGTGTTACTGCATCCAGCCCTATCCCCTTTCTCTCTGGTACAGTTCCTCTGCTTTGTCTCCTAGGCACTATCGAATTTGGAGCTGTGCCATGTAATGCGATACCACCGCAATGTTTATATTACTGGAGCCAGAGATCATGGGTTTCAGCTTTTGATGCTATGAGCTGAAAGGGAAATTTTCCCCCTTTAAATTATGGGTACCAGGCATTGTGTCCTAGGGACAGGAAAACTGACTCCTACAAACAGCATCATTAAACAATTCCTTTCAAGATTCCAGAGATGCAGCATTAAGACAGAAAAGATCTCAGTGCTGTAGAGCTTTGTTTAAAGCAAATATTTGTTGTCATGTCTTCCTTGATATCTTGATATGTAACATTCATTGTGTCCCATGGTTGCCATGCAACCAGAGATCATAACTGTTTTTCAAACTCAGAGAAAACGCATACATCGTGGGCATGTGACTTAACATGCTGCCTATTTGCCAAATACTATTCAGACACCAAAGCATGGAATAAATCCATTATAAATGTAGAGTGAGGGTAAAAACTCCAACGTGTTACTTTAGTGTCATTTGTTATTCAATTACTGCTCTGGGGGTGATCAACTCTGAAATGATATGGCTTTAGTTTTCAAAAAGCTGTCACTGTGGAAGGAAGAAGCAGCATCACAAAATTGCAAAGCTGAAAAAGACTTAATCGACAAAAAAAATATTTTTCATAATTTAAAGAATTGTAGTATATAAAACTCAAGTGTCCACCGAGGAAATAAATCGTTACGGTAAGTTTGCAGGTGCCTGGCTGCAGATGCCTAACCTCATGGCTATATGCTCAATTTGACAAGTATGGTTTTATACCAGTAACACATAATATCCCGAGCACTTCTCATAATCGTCTTAAAATGTTATTATTATATATTCATTCTTTAGGAATACCCCAGAAGGAGAGCAAGCATAAGGCGCAGGAGGTGTCTGCTTGGAATGCAAATTATGTTAAAACTGGATGACAGGCCATGTATGTTTTATTCTAACGAAGAGCTTATCTACAGTTTGTTTTTGTCCTAAGGCTTTTTGTAATGTTGACTTTAAATATGTGAGTGGGCTGGCAGAGGAAATTTCAAAGCGCTGCCACATAGGTACTGCTGGCTGATTATAGACAGATATACAATAAAAACTTCAAAGAAAAAAGAAGAGTTAACTTGGAATTGGTATTTTCTATCAATCATTGATATTCTAGTAAATCTCTATAGAATGTGATGAAAGCAGTCACACATTTTTACACAGGCATTTAGAAATCTAAGTATAAAATTGTGGCTAGTCAATTCTATGGCATTTTTCCTAGTCTCTTACATCTTAGACTTAACTTGGAAAATACCAATTCCAAGTTAAGTCTAAGACATCTGATATTCAGAAAGACAGGGATGTCATGCTCAGGTACCTGTGTTATACAGTAATAGTATCACTAAGCTTTTCTTCTTGAGGGTTACGAGTATAAGTTTACAGACAAAAATTAGAGACAAAGACGGGTTACAAGGATAGCCAATATTTAGGCCCTAGCCTGTCAAGGTCAGTGAGAACTCGGGACATAAGACATAAGAGAACCTGTGCTGTAACATCCTGTAACTCAGTGGCTTCCAAATTTTCTGTTCAAGGAGATTATGGGGCTACAGAGGAAAGGGACTGAAGATATACAGTGTACCTAACGAGAGTCACCTAGATAGAAAACATTCCACCAGGCTTTCAAAGAGAACAAACTGGTCAAGCTATGGCTATGACTCATCCAGATGGCTGACACCAACAACAGTTCGACAAAGCACTGTACATAGTTTCAAACTAAATCCTGAGGGGACTTGACTGACCTTGGGAGATACAGAAGTTACATGTTTTGCTATAGAGATCTTGCTTAAACTTGCCCTTAACCAACCACCGGAAAAGTTTAACCACAAGGCATAAAATGTAAAGCTAGATTAGAACGCTGAGCTGAAAAAGGCTTAAATCAACAGCTTCTAACATTGGTAGTTTTACCAATAACCCACTGTGATTATCAAATATTTGGTTATGTATACAACTACTTTCTCTTAATTCAGTGAGAAACAATTTTTTCATACTAACAATGATTAGAAAAATAACATCTACAACCTGTGCTTTGTATAACTAATAGGAGGACAACAATATGCATTGTATCAAATATTGGAAATGTACTACTAATGTGCTTTGAAACTGTCAGTGTTATTTCTTATTAAACATAATAAAAAAAGAAAAAAGAAGTTGATGATTCTAAAAGTTTGCAGCTTAACCAAAAATAACTGCCTACAAAGCTGTACTCCAGAAGAGTATGGCTGCTGACACAATTAGCATTAGAAAGAACCAAAAATGTTTTGCATCAAGCTAATAGAAAAGTGACTTCAAAGCATCTCAGATCTTCACAAGGCCCTACACTTTTGAGGTTCAAAGGTGAAAAGCAGTAAGCTACTTTGAAAAAGTTGGCTTTGAGGCCACGGCAAAAAGGGTCCAAGGGAGCACTAGAGTTTGGCACGACTGGTGTCATGCTCTTTTACTGTTTTCCTGCATGCATAATGGAAGACTTTGGTGGTCATGGAAGCATCTACCAATTTTCAGAAGACTGAGAACCACATCCTGTGCCCATCTGAATGCAAGATAAGAATCTACAAAAGGAAGATAATGCAAAGTGGAGTCTCCAGCAAGCTGGAGATAACAGGATAGCAGGCATGAGAAGGAAAGGCACATGATGAAATCTAGCCCAACAGAAAAGCTGTGTGGGCAGTAACCCACCAGGCCATGGTACCAGAGATGCCCCTCTTGAACTCACATATTATCATAGCCTGGGTGCTACACAGGTAGCTAAATGATTTATGTTTGCCCTCAGATTCCAGTCCTTCATTCTATTCCTTTCTACTCCCATATTTCTGTCTTTTGTAATGGGAAAGGTTATTTTGTGCCATGGAATTTTAAAAGTCTTTGACTTTCTATTTTATATTATTAGCAGCTATAGCTAAGAGTTTGCATAAAATTTCAAAGAAGACTTTGGACTTGGACTTCTCGGCGATGTTGAAAATATTAAGATTTTCAAGTGAAGTAAGAGGAGCATGAGCCGCTTCTGGCAGGTGAAGTGTGCTATGATATAGAACTAAAAGGCCTCATGTTTGGAGATGTTGGTTGGACCACAGAGACATTATATTCACCAGTGGACTAAGCTATTAGACTGTGGAGCTTAGTTGAAGGTGAGCCATTGGGAATGTGACCTTTTGCCTCCCTTCTGTCTGTCCTTCCAGGCTGCCATGGGATAAGCAGCAGCCTTTCTCCTCACTCCCCAAGTCATTCTGCTACATGGTTTCTGCCTTGGACTCAAACAATAATAGATGGAGTCTTCTAAAATCTACCAGCGAAAATAATCCTCTCCTCCTATAGGATTTTGATACTCAGAATTTTTCCCAACGATGGCAAGATGCCTAATTCAGGCATTGGTCCATTCCTGGCTTCGTGTGGGGTGGTGCGCTCTGAGGAATTGTCCCAGTTATCTTGTAGTCACTGGGAAGCAACACCTTACACCTACTCATTAGAGGAGGGAAGACTTATTAAAGTTTGCAGTTTCAGCCCAGGCTCAGCTGTCTCCAAGGTAGAAAGAGCATGGGAGAGAAACATGGTATGTCCAGCCTATGACAGTGAAAAGGGGAAGGTGGGCGTGACAATACATGCCTCCTGCCACAGCAAGCCACTGCCAACCAATCACCATCTCCTCACAGCATTAAGCTTATCAGCTCACCAATAGCTGGAGGCATTGAGCACAGTGCATCCAATCATATTCCACATCCCTGAGAGTTTGGAGGGATGTTTTTGATATAAACCATAATAGGTAAGAATTACGTTATTTAAAATAGCTATCAAAGTCTGGCCATCTAAGTGCCTGCCTGGCAAGCACAAGGACCTGGGTTTAATCTCTGATACCACATGCCATGCCAACCCTGGAATGATGAGCCTACTGTACTAGCCAAGGAAACTAGGTGTGGTGGCTCACACCTGTAATCCCAGCCCTGGGCAAGCTGAGACAGGAGGATCACTGTGAGTCTAAACTGTGTAGTGAGATTTTATACCAAATAAATAAATGTTAAATAGCTATCAATTTGTTTAAATAAATGAAAGATAGACATCTTGAATTATAATTAAATCAAGTGCATTCCCTTAAAATCCAAATGAGGTAAAAGTCAGCATGAAAAGCAAAGCCCAGCCCCCAGTCTCAGCCATTCTTTCTTAGAAGCAAGATGCCACCTGACAGTATCAGTCTTGGCTCCCTAATGGCCCTTTCCCACAATGCACTCATATCTTTAGCTCAGCTCCGCCATTAGTCAAGGTAGTATAATTGCCTCCTGAGGTGCATTTTGGCTCAGTCCTCACATCTTCAGAATATGAGATTCCTGCAAGTTTTCCTCAAACATTTTCACTGGTCACAAGTCTGAGAGGCCAGGTCATGCAACTGTCCACTTGGTGGGTTTTCACCAGGGACCACACTAAGACATCTTCCAGTGCTTAGAAAAGCCCTACACACGAAAGAAAGATCTGCCCCAAACTGCCATAGCAACGAAGCTGAAGCACCACTCCAACTTTATGCTTAGGGTTCATATATTTCCATGAATAAAATTCTCTTATTTTATTTCCTGTCTCCCTCTTGATATCCCTCAACAATGTGAAATATAGAGAAATGTAAAGGAGAAAATGCATTAGACCAGCGTAATAAAATGAAGTCTCGCGATATCACCCTCTCCTGCTTTGGCCGTCATCATTCCATTCTTATGCACATTATTGGGCATACTGTAGTATTTTATTATCTACTTCAAGACAACTTGAACACATTTGCTTTCTGTGTGCTCATACTAAAAGCTGCAGTAGCGTTTCCTACTTTCCTTTTGAACAGCAATAACAATACACCAAAGGTGATTGTTCAAAGTTTATTAAATGCATGACAGCTTCTTTGTACATATAATTCCATTTCACCTTTAGAGTAATGCTGTGCATTCATTCTACTGAACTGTTGAGAAATTTGGCTTAGAGAAACTAAGGAAGTTCTCAGAGGCTATGCTACTTCCAAGTGGCACTGTGGCACTCAAGTCTTAATTATATCACACAGCTATCTCCCTCTAAGGCTCCACGACCTGCAGCATCAAAGTAATATGCTGGGCACTGAGGAGTTGATAGAAAATTATCTCCAACTTCAAGCAGCCCACAGCCTTGACCGAGAGTGGTGCATCTAAGACTCAGCATAACGTAATGCAATACATGCTGCAAAAGCAGCATGAACACAGTGCTGAGAGGACTCTAGAAAGAACGTGATTAACTGGGCCTCGATGAATGAGCCACAGCTTTGCAGTGGAGCGGTATTTGAACTGAGCTTGCAAGAATGAATGGAATTTTTGCCAGGTGAAGAAGCGCAGGAAGAGAGCCCTGTTTGGTCAAGCTTTTCTCCTCAGAAAAGGTACTATATAGAAGAAAATGAACGAGGATTTCTAATTTCTTCCAGGGTAAAAAAGAAAGCAATACAGAGCTATAGGTACATGCTGGAACACTGTGAGCTCTCAGTCCCTTCACTTCCTGTCTTCATCGACTCCTTAACCTGGAGAACGAGAGGGGAATAAAGAGCACCAAGCTGGACTGCGTGTCTGGGCTCATGCCCTGAGATGACTGCAACCTCCGTGACTGAAGACATACACTAGCAAAATAAAAAAAATAAAAATACAAAGAATGCATAGTACTGTACTAGCAATGCTTGCTATAATAAAATAGCAAGAAATTAGTTTGTTTTTTTTTAATGCAGAAGTCCTCACATTCAAGAAAGAGACAGACAGACACAGAAAGAGACAGAAAGACACAGAGAGAGACAGACACACAGAGAGACAGAGAGACACAGAGACAGAGAGACAGACAAAGACACACACGGGGGAGAGAGACACACAGACACAGAGAGGGACGGAGAGACGGAGAGACAGAGAGAGACATACAGAGACACATATGGGAGAGACAGAGAGAGAGAGGAAGAGAGAGAGAGAAAGATACAGATTTGCTTCTATGTGTAATGCTCTGTTATTTTGGGTGGTTCTATTATTTTGGACCATGTTTCTATATCCTTTATAAAATGCAATTATTATCCAATGACTTGCATTCGCAACCTATGAAGCGTGAAATTTATAAATGGTTCTTTTCACATGTTGTGGTTATCACCCATATTTTTCTAACTCATAGAATTTTGTAACAGAATGGCCTATCAAGATACTCTTGCATTAGTCTCTAAATCTTCCCATTGAGATGTTGGTCTCAGCTTTAAAAAGACTGATGTCATAAGAATATGCTTTCATGTGCTGTTCGCCATGGATAGAGTCACGAAAGAGCCCAAGTTGCCCACTTAGTAGAAAGTATTTACTATCTAGGCCTTAAAAGAATGCCGATAACCCAGAGGCAGCACTAAATAACAGTGGTATAGGTTGAGAAGCAAGATAATGGCTCGATTGATTGTTTTGGTGAGTGTAGATGGCTGTCCAACCAGAATGTGGCATTCTTAAAGGTCGCAGTCTTCTGTGTTGCATCCTTCTTTCAATGGACTGTTAAACAGCAGGCTGCACAGCTGGAAGTGAGTGCCTGGCCAGGAAGCAAAGCTTCCTCTGCATTTCCAGGGGTGCCCCATGCCACCTCACAATTGTACCAGAGCCCCCTTACTGGCCATGTCAGGATCAGAGGACACAGGACAAACGAAGCACCTGCCAGAGTGCCCACACAGAGTAAGGGCTCAGCAAAATTTAAACCTTCTCTCTCTTTTCCTCTAGGTTGATTATTAATGAAGTGTTTTCTCTGATAGTAAACCTTTCTGCAGCTTGCTTGCTTCCTCGCTAACTAGTGCACACATCTGTGCCAGTTTTGAGTTTCTTGAGGAATAAAATAAATAATAGTGAAAACACTGAAGGACTAAGACAAACTACAGGGCTGGGGAGATAGCTCAGCGGTTTACGTGCCTGGCTGGCAAGTGCAAGGACTTGAGTTCAATCCCTAGTGCAGCATGCTGTGCAGCCCAGGAAACCTGGATACATAGGCTGATCCAGATCCTCAGCATGGGGGTGCACATTTGCCATCCCAGTGCTGGGGAGGCTGAGACAGGAGGATCAATACAAGTCCAAGCTACATACTGAGACCCTATACCAAATAAAAAAATAAATTTTAAAAGGGTCAACTCTAAAAGGAGAATAGAATAAGATGATGCATGTGTCTCAGACAGAAATTTTTGTGCAATTAATTCAGAACTTTCTACAGAATACTAAGGCAATAACAGATACTTTTGCAACAAAGACTCTGAAACCAATGCAAAATTTGGCGCTTGGCATTTACGGGATGAGTTAGAAATGTGAGCCTAAAAGTGCCACCCATGGAACACAGCTGAGACAAAACCCCACTGAGCCTTAAGGCTTCCTACTGTCCTTCCAAATGGAAGCCACTGCTCTATTACCCTATAGTTCACGGTCTGGAGATTTTTAAAGAAATAAAATTCAAGGAACTCTTCCAGGTAAAAAGCCTTGTGCAATTTTATATAACTGCATGGAATTAGATGCTAACTCTTGGAATGAAATATGAGCCCACACTGCACTGATAGCAGCTGAGTGATTCTGACGGGCCAGAGTTCTCGGGGGGGCCTGTCCACCTCCCACGTCCAACCTGAAATCTCTGAACAGTTCCGCAGATGTTTGTACTTGTGTTAAAAAGCACTTCATATCAATCTTTAAAAGTACTCTGTACTGGCATCTTCATTCTGTGGAGGGGAAAATGGAGAAGAGAGAGGTGAAGTGACTCGCCCGTGAGGAAGTTCATTACGAGACTAAGAGCTTCGCTCTGGCAATGCTCCCAAAACTGTGACTGCAGCCACCCCGGGGAGTTAGCACGCGGCAGCCTGGGGCTACACAGAGCCACCAGCCTCACCCAGTGGGGAAACACTGGTGCGCAGAGTTAAAGAAGTGCAGAGGAAAGGACAAACGAGCAAAAGTATCAAAGGAGAAAAGAAAAGTAGGAAAAAATGCATCTTAGCCATTAAGTCCTGTGACAAACTGTGCCCACCACTACCCTCGCCTTGTAAAATATTTAGTCAGTGCAAAATCTTTACTCACAGTACAAAAGTTTTGCTATACAGGTCTTGCTTTAACTTGGCCTTAACCACCCAGCAGAATAGTTTAACCACAAGGCATGAAACGTGAAGCTAGATTGGTATGCTGAGCTTAGATCAACAGCTTCCGACATTGCCAGTTCTGTCAATAACCCACTGTGATTATGGAATATTGGACTATATATACAAACTATTCTCTCTTAGTTTAATGTGAAGAAAAATTTTTGTACCAATAATGATTAGAAAAATTATCATATCTACACCCTGTGCTCTGTATAACTACTACAAAGACAACAATATGCACTGTATCAATTATTGGGAATGTACTACTAACATGTTTTGAACCATTACTCTCAAGAAGGAATAAATAAACAAACAAACAAATAAATAAATAAATAAATAAATAAATAGTAAAAGCAGCTGCCTGGACTAAGCTGGCCAAGCTGCAGATCTCGGGTCTATTGTGTGTCTATATCTGCCAGCCTTATGTGCCCAACAGCAACATGGGAAATAACAGTTTCTGTGGCTGTGGCAAGGAATAATGTTATTTTTTTTTTTAATTTTGAGGGAAGTTATTTTTTTTGTTTGTTTTGTTTTTATTGTTTTTATTTTTATGGCCGGCTCAGCCGGCTCTGAGGGCAGGGCTGGCACAGCATGTGGTGCCAGGGATTGAACCGCGGTCCCTGCAGCCGCCCAAACTTTCCCAAGCAGGGGCTTTAGACCATTGAGCCATCCCGCTGGGCCCCCAAGAAATAATGTTAGTGCAAGTGTGTAGTTCCTGAGGTTCAAAGTGTGCCCATTATCGTCTTCCTCACCCTTATTATTTCTAGCTTTGCACCTCCACACACATGTGGAGACCCATGTGGGGAAATATTTGTCCATACAGGTAACTAGAGCTAAGTGAAACCTTGTCTCACAAGGGATAGCCAGCTGTCATTTGATTTTGTGGGAAATGTACTACATTACAGGTCCACGTTTGAAGGTCTCAACTAAGGCAATCAGTATTAGAATTATTAGTGATCACGCTGCAGAATAGAAAAACAAATCCCTCTGCTTCTAAAGGAATTTGGGAACACAGTTGACCTTTCTCTGGCCAGCTCCCAAGGAGACCTGTGGTCCTCCTGAGCTTAATCCTGGAAGCACTGCGCACAGCCCCCAGGCTTCCAGCCAACTCCGCCACCCACTTATCTGTCTTTCTAGATGCTTAGCTATATCTCATCTCCAGCATAAGCAGCCTTCACTCTTGTGTGAATGTTATCTTTGAAAGGTTTAAGTTTAGGCTCAAATCATTTGAAATGGGTTTTCAATTCATAGGCTGCCCAGTGAAGGAAAAGAACATAGATATCAGACGAACATGGGTTGAATCACCAGCTCTGTGTTGTTTTGCAAGTTATTCCCCCTCTCTGAGCCTCACCTGTCAAAGGAAGTCACTCACATCTCTTCACCAAGGGGAAATGGTGGCTAAACAATAAGATAAACAGAAAAGCAAATGACACCATCTAATACATCACCATTCTTTACAGATATGAAATCTTTCCACTTTCCCACAGCAGCTAGTTCTGTATTCTTAATCCAACTGGGATCAGTTCCCTAAATATGCTGAGCTTACATCAGTATCCATGGGTCGGGCCCCCAGGACTCTGGCCATGCATGCATAAACCGCGATGCTCTGGCAACAGGTGCACAGGTGTGTACTATGAAGACGTTTGCGTCGTATCCGCCTGTCAGCCCAGCTGAGAAGCTGCTCCCAATTCAGACTCTCCACTGCCAGGAAGTTGGTTCACGCAGAGACCTTGAAATGTCCCTGTTTGTTCTTATAAATGTGACTTGCAAGGAGGTCTGCGATTTAAAGTCACAGTCAACAGGGGGGCAACAAAGGGTCAGGAAACATCAAATCTACCGAAGGTTTTACTTTTCTTTAAAAGAATAAAAATAGTAAGAAAAAATATTAGAAATGATACAGAATTTCACTCAACAAAATGCTAGGAATTCAACAATGGCAGTTACATTGCATATTGTTGCCTTCAAAGTAGTTGTTTACATTACCAGAAATAATCATGCAAAAATGGTCAAAAACCATTAATAGCAAGAGAACATTTACGCATTGATTGTAGAAATCAGGAGTATAATTATCCAATGTGTCTCTCCTCCTCCTCCTCTTCCTCCTTCTCTCCTCCACCTCCTCCTCTTCCCCTTCCTCCTCCTCCTCTTCCTCCCCTTTTCCCACTTGTTCCTTCTCTTTGAACAAATTCTTTTCATTTCCCAATGTCTAACTGTTTAGATTTTATTCACTCTTTCAGATGCACACACTAGGGAGACCAGACCATGTTTACACATATGGGTCTGACTTATTTTACTTATGCGTCCATTCTCTAGTTGCATCCATTTACCTATGAAAACCTCGAGATTATTTTTCCTTATAGCTAAGTAATACTCCAATATCTTAAAATGACACATTTTTATTCAGGCTTTTGGAACATTTAAGAATTTCACAACTAAGCCGGGCGTGGTGGCGCACGCCTGTAATCCCAGCACTTGGGAGGCTGAGGCAGGAGGATGGCTGTGAGTTCGAGACCAGCCTGGGCTACAAAAGTGAGTTCAAGGCCAGCCTGAACGGCATAGCGAGACCCTGTCTCAAAAAAAAAAAAAGAATTTCACAACTGTCATAGTGGTGCCCACCTGCAATCCCAGCACTTGAGAGGTTGAGACAGGAGGATTACTGCTAGTTTGAGACCAGCCTGGGGGCTACAGAAGTGAGCACAATGCCTGTCCAAACAGCAGAGCAAGACCCGGTCTCAAAAAAAAAAATCTGAATTTTGCTCTGAAGACAATGAAAGGCTGCTGGAAAGTTTTGTGGGAGTGAGTAGAATAAGTCATTTAGATTTGAATAGAATCTCAGTGGCTGCTGTGTTAAGAAAAATAAACTATGGGTAGGATAAAGAGCTGTAAAAGCAGATAGAGGGCTATCACAATGTGTCAGGCAAGAAACAGATGCCACCTTAGCTAACAGGATAAGATCCCAGGTGCGAACAATTGATGCCTCTTCCAGTAGATTCATGGGCCCCTCAGGCTGAGCATTAGAGACAAGATCTCTGTCCTGAGGAGAGAACACTGAGCGAGTAGCAGGTCTCTGACCTCCCTCCTGCAGAACCAGAATTCAGGAAGATTTTTTTATTATTATTATTAGTGACTATATAGGCTATATTCCAAAGCACTTTTTTTTTTTCCAGTCTGAAATTCTTTACCTCACTGATAATGAAAAGGTGAGCTTATTACCATGTCAGACCAAATAATGGGGGAACAAAACAGAAATCATCAATAAAGCCAGTGGGCCCTTCTTGAGTCATAGATCTTAAATGGCCACCCAGCGTCCAAACACACTTCCCTGATCCTTACAGATCAGAAACGTATCCAGCCTCATTCTTTGTTTCATTTCTGCTTAAATACCTTCATGGTTGCCACAGAAACCATGATGGAATGCCATAATTGTTGACTTAAACCATGAGATTTTTCTTTGCAATTAGTTCTGTTTTCCTCTTATCTCTTTCAGGTTTGAAACATCTTAACAAGGGTGAGGAAGGAGTGGGGGCATGAGGCATCTGAGGCAGGATCACGCAGAGTTGGCTGTGCCTTAGTTTCCCTTATGTCTAAGGTGGACTAAAGGCTAAACTAGGGCTTCTTTTCCTAGGATAAAATTAACCCAATCAAGAGATGCCATCCACTAAGGTAAAATAAGTAAACTCTTTGGCCTCTATATTTCAGTTCAATGTCCTGCCCCGGAACTGAGGAATGTGTAAATACTGACAAACACCTCCCGCTTCAGGCCTTCACACAATGATAAAGGTCTGCATTCATTTCCCATGGTAGCCATAACAAATTATCGCATATTTCATAATGTAAATATGAAAATTAACTTTGCCACACTCTGAAATGAAGATGTAGGATGGTTTGATCCTTTCTGAGGTTGATCAGGGAGAATTTGCTCCATATTTCCATTTCTGATGATTGATAGTCATTTTGATTTACCTTTTCTTCTAAAGACTCCAGTGATTAGATTTGGGATGATATCACCTCAAAATTGCAACTTAAGCTCATCTATTGTGAGTTTGCATCCAAGTAAGGTCACATCCACAGGCACTAGGAGGTAGGATATGGACTTCACAGTTAGAGTTCACGATTTTGATGACTGCAAGTGCCCTCCCTTATCCTCCAGAGAGCCAGCAGCAGAGTTCAGACAGCACTTACCATGTTGCCCTATACTTACCCCTTACTGTTCAGTTAGACTTCATAGATTTGAGCCTAGATAGCATACGGACTCTGTCTCTTATCTCTCTGGCTTTAGCTCTACCCACAATTGCTGGTCATAATGTGCAATCAGTAACTCCTTAATGGATAAATAAATTACAAGTCATTGAGGAGATTTATGAGACAAAATTGAAAGATTAGACTGGCCTCATGAGACTCATGAAGCCTATTATCATCAGCAGAGACACTGGGATATTTGCATATTATCTTGATATTTTACAAATGCTTTGGCTAACATCTTTCCTCCCCCATAGAACTGAATGCCCAGGATGGCCAAAATTATACAATGATATATTGGGCAATGGAAGAAAAAATTCTGCACCCTAAGGAGAAACGCATCCCTAAGGTGAGTGGTTCTCAGACCTATTAAGAAAAGTTTCCTTCCATGGTTATGCCAATTCTTTCTCCTTCCACCAACTTCTCACGGAGCTCACATTTCCTATTTGCTGTTTTTCTGAATTGGGGTCAGGAACCACTAAGATCCAGAGAGGTATCATGTCCAATAACTATTTCAATGAGGAAAAGGGATTGATGAAAAATGGATGTAAAATCTGAAATCTTGAGGAGCAATAAGAAAGAAAAGGAATGTTACACTGGAGATAAGCCTACAGCAATGGCAGTGGTGTCAAAGATCAGAAGCAGACAGCTAAAGATCGGCTCCAGTTTGGAGGGTGGAGATGAGAAAGTAGAGAGCGGAGAAGTGGACACGGACTGACAGCCCAAGGGTCCCCAGAGCTCGGGGTGACAGCACCATGGGCAAAACTGCTGAGGTTTTCCCACTGCCTGAGTTATAAAAGTTGCTGGCAATTCTAAGATAGCAAGTAAAAAAGACAAAGTCTCACTTAAGAGTGGAATAGTAAATGGTAATGATTCCAGTGGTGCAGATTGGGAAACACTTAGGGAAACGCCAAATCAATTTATGTTCATTCTCTTGGCCGGATAAGACATCGCTGTAATCAGGTACAGCACAGGCAGGCACACAGTACTGATGGAGGCTATGAGACTGATACTACCCACAGAAGCACGCCCAGCTAAACTACAGCACAGTAACCAGAAGCCTCGAGCACAGGGAGGCTCCTCCCTCATCGAAGACAACCTAATATGTGCATTCCAAAGCTCAAAGGATCAGAATCAGTCTCTGCCTCTACTTTACTGTGAAATAGAAAGGGTGCTATTATGCTAAGCAAATAGTAGAATCATGAAGTTTTCATTTGTTTTTGTAAAATGAATCCATTTCAAAATGAAGACAAGGCATTGTAGATTTTTATTTTAAAGAGAATTACAAATAGATGAATTATTAGAAATGATAGAGAATTTTGAAACACAGATACAGCAAAAATGAAAGAAAATGCAGAAAGGAAAGAACAATTAAGATGAAGGAAAGGAAGGAAGGAAGGAAGGAGGGAGGGAG
>PVJA010004772.1:67406-83560 GCA_004027025.1 Myocastor coypus | reverse complement strand
TTTTTGCTCACTAAAGTAACGATTTACTCTGATCCCACAATAAGCATGAAATATAAATGAGCCACTCCATCTTGCTCTGATATTACAAAAGATATGATTGCTAGCATCGAGGATGTTGTCCAACAGCAACTATCGCTCCGACCTCCGCATCCCAATATCCACAGCATTTGGCCTTAAATAGATGCTTAAGAGTGAATGGGCCCAACTCTCCAGATTCTTCCGAATGTACTGGTACCCCAGAGTCAGAGAAAGAGTGAGTGAGAATAGTGTGGTGATTTTTCTGGCTGTGTTACTAACTACTGTGAGATTTTCCCACTCAGAAGCTCCATTCTCCCATATGTGAAAAAACGATAGTAACAATTTTAACCATTGACTATGGAATATCATGTTTATTACATTTCTTTATGATTTGTATGGAGAGTTTCTAGCAGTTTACTTGCCAATTTTGGTGGTGGGAGATTGTTAGCATGTAGAAAAGTCTACTTTAGTCTTCTAGCACTTACCATACAGGTGAAGTTAGACATGAGTTTTCTATGCCCATAGCCTGTGAGAAGCTCTACAAAAAGCAAATTTTTGTCACCACTGTAAAGATTATTACTAACAATAGCTGAGCTCAAATCACATCACAACAATAAAAATAACTTAGAGAGGTATAAATCTTCATGGTCAGACAGAAATCCCAAAATCACTCTTGTTTACAGAGCTTGTAAGTGTTCTTCAAGAATTACTGCTAAGACTTCTGCCTTCTGATTTGAATGTTTTGGTCTTTCTTGACTCTGAGACTAATGTAGAGAAGAAGAAAGCAAAAGATGCTGAGAAAACAGGTCAAAACAGTAAATTAGCATTTTAATTTTGAGCCATGTTACGCTTATTAAAGATTATTGTTATTATTATTATTATTTTAATATATTTGGTTACTGCAGGGTCTCGCTGTGCAGCTTGGACTTGTGATGATTCTCCTGTTTTCAGCCTCTCCAACACCACTGTGCACAAACTCTGTGGCCAGCTTAACCCGTCCTGAGTTCTGGCATGGCATGTGGTGCTGGGGATTGAACTGTGGGCCCTGTGCCTTCCTAAGCTTGCCTAAGCACCTGCTTTAGTCTGCTGAGCTATCTTGCTGGCAACTTAAAGATTTTAAATAGCTTCCAAAAGTATAAAATCAAAAGTACTCAGTGGAGAAATTACTCCCCCTCCTCCTGCGGTTACCATTGTCCTCCACATGTTCTTTCTCATTTCCCTTCTACCAGTTTATACATACAAAAATTATGCAAAAATGCAGAAGAGAAGCAATGTATATAATTTTAAAACATTTTTATTTCAATTATATTTGACTATTTCACATTAGCACCTAGAAATCAGTCTCATTTTTTAAGGTAGCAAAATACTACTTTGCATGGATACCTTATAAATAATCAATGTTCTACTGAAAGACAATTGTATTACTTCCTCTATTTTATTGAATATACTCATGATATAATTGAAATGCTTATACATATGACCTTATAAGCATAATTTTTAAATAAATTCATCAACTTTCTTGAGTAAACTTCATAGATCAAAGTTTATCAGTTGACTAAACTAAAACCTTACGTTGGTGACAGTTTTAACTTTCACATCTATAATTAATAGTTAAATGGAGGGAGTGTAGTGCAGTGGGGGCGGGGTTGCTCAGCTCACATAAGGCGCTGACTTCTACACCCAGTGCCATGAAACTTAGCCTGTTTTCTCCAAAACACAAAAACAGAAGGAGACCACGAGATTACACAAAACCACTGAACTCTTGATCAGGCAAAAAAAATCACAAGAATATGCACACAACCTTCAGACAGGAAAGAAAACATTTTCATTTTTTTGGTACATCTGATTGGCATTGATTTTCAGAACATTTAAAGAATTTCTAAAATTCAAAAGGAAAACATAAAGACAAAATGAACTAAAAATAAGCAATAAATATCTCAGAAAAGAAGACACCTATTGGCCAACAAATACATGAAAATATATCCATGAGCGCTAGTTAACAGGAGAAGCAAATTAGAACCACAGTTAGGTGTCCCTTCAGGCCAACAAGAAAAGCGATCGTCATGAAACTAAACACAGCCAGTGCCGGCAAGGATGTTGAGAAAGGGAATTCTTGCATATCACTGGAGAGAATATAAATTAGTACAGCCATTGAAAAAACAGCATGCATGTTCCACAAAAAATTAAAAATACAGCTACTGTACAATCCAGAATAACTATTTATAAATATTTCTTCAAAGGGAATGAAATCAGTATGCAAAAAGCCCATGGCTGTCCTATGTTCACTGCAGCACTACATGTGAAATAGCTAAGCAACAGGAACAACTAAGGGCCCATCAAGTAATGAATGGATAAAGGAAATGAGGTACATATGCACCACAAGATAACATTCATCATCAATAGTAAGAATGAAGTCCTGGACTGGGGAGGTAGCTTGGTGGTCTAAGCACTTGCCTGGCAAATGCAAGGACTCTGGTTCAATGTCTGACACCACAGGCCATGCCAACCACGAAACGTGGCACAGTGGTGCGTGCCTGTAATGCCAACACCGGAGAGACTGAGACCAGAGGTTCCCTACAAGTCTCAGCTGCATAGAGAGAACCTGTACCAAACAAATAAACAAACAAACAAACAAACAAATAAATAAATATTACACATTGCTATCCTCAGTGTATTTGCTTGGTTCACAGATATCACTATATATAGTCAGTCAGGGTGTAAATTCTCCGAATTACTTGCTGGTTTCATAATCCACTACTGTTACGGACTATTGGACTAAGTATACAGCTATTTTCTCCTTCTGCAATGTAAAGGAAGATCTGTAGTAATGAGGTTTAGACAAGGAATCATGCCTGCATCTTGTTCTCTGAACAACTACAGTGAAGAAAACATTATGCAATGTATTAATTTTTGTAAAGTAACAATAAAAATAATATTAAAAAATAAAATAGATAAATAAAATTAAAAAGTGCTAATGGTTAAAAATAAATAATCTTCTATATTGAATAATTAGTGTGTTCATGATCATTAAGATAGCAGCTTATATTAAAATGTATTGGCTTTAATGAAACAGATGGCAGAAATAATCCTGTATATGCTACGTTGTTAAGTGATACTGGAATTGTTCTCAGACACATCACTGACAATCTTCAGTTCCTACGTGGGCTTAGTGCAAAACATCAATATCCATGCATTTTTTGAGAAGTGCTAAAATTGTCTGAAATTACTCCTCAGAAAGACAAATAGACAAAACATAGCAGGCCATATAGCTCAATGGATTTAAGTGCCAGGGTTTTGATCCCTGGGCCGGCGGTGTCAGCCCCACCCCCAGGGCATGCTGAGCTGGCAAACTGAGACTGGGCATTGTGGCGCATGACTGTAATTCCAGCTCTTGGGAGGCTGTAAACAAGCAGATCACTATGAATCTGATCTAGTAGTGAGAACCTGAACACGCTGTAGACCCTTCCCTAAAATATAAAACAAACAAAAAAAAACAAACATTAGGGCAGTGGAGGGGGATACCTCAGTAGAGTAAGTGCCTGCCTGGCAAGCACAAGGTCCTGAGCTCAACCCCTGGTACTGGCAAAAAAAAAAAAAAAAAGTCAATGGACTTCCTTGCTAGCTGCCTCCCATGAGTCTGGTGTATAGACTCATTCCGCGTAGACGTGGCTGAGCATCTAATAACTTGGACTATACAAATATGACTTATTGGCTGGTGAAACAGCAGCAATTGCAAATGGCTCAGCCTGTTAAAATCAATAATGACAGGCACTGGGGCAGGATGCTAGAAGGACTGTACAAATTCGATGGACCACAGACCTTTGCTCATCTTTATATTACCACTGTTCTCACTGTGCCACAGAGCTGTATTCTACGCTATTGCTTAGTAATACTTCCTGATTAGTATCTGATTTAATTCTTGTTCCCTCACATCTCGCGTTCCTCCAGGTTGTACTTCAAAACCCGTTTCTGCGGGACACTGTGCCTCACTTTCACTCTCAGCCCTCGAGAACAACCCCATCTGGACTCAGCACTCATAATGGGATGCTAGTTACTAAAGTTGAGCTCCTGAAAAGGCATCTATTGAGAGGTACAGGAGTATACACAGGCAGGTGAGGCCGGCGAGACGATAGGCTTGGAGGTCTCAAAGCTCATGCTACGAAAAACAATGAGTAAACTACAGACCCCTGAGAAAGGCTGTGGGAGAGCGCTGAGGCCAGCAAAGATGCAAGGGACCTTTGTGCAGCACGTGCATGAGGACAACACATAGAAAAGAGACACCGCAGATCTAACACTACAACTAGAATCTGAAGAGACTTTATTTTAGAGAAAGGGTGAGTATGTTCAACCTCACAAATAGCTCATTCCTTGCCTAACCCCTGACACTGAATCCAATCTGGGCAGCCACCACATTGCTGCTCTCTCCTGCCTGAGAAGAAGCCAAAGGTCTACCCACCACCACCACTTATTCCCAGTTGCCACGGCACCACACTTTCTTGAGACAAAAATGCCTAGTGCACTGCGCCCTATTCCCATAGCCTGAATAGCCATTGTGCCCCCTCCAGCCATGCCTGCACCTATTCTCAAAGGCCTTGGCCACCTGGAACCCCACTCACCCTGGCCGACGTGCTGCTGAGCCCCACCATGCCTGCTGTCTTTTACTACAGGGCCCCAGCAACGGAGCTGCTGTGCATCTGTACCCCAAAGATGAGCGTCAGCACCACACTGCACTCTGCTGCTTGTGGTCTGTGTGGCTACAATGTTCTGCCATGCCAGATGAACGGAGATTTTTCTCTGGATGCTGGAAACCCAGATTACCACGGCCCCTTGTCTCCCTAGGTACATCAGTCAATACTGAGCTGTTTATTACCCTAAAGACCCCAAGCAGCCATAGAGTCAAACAAACACTCAGCCAAGCAATACCCCATCAAAGCCCACGTCACAGCTGTCACTCACCATCCTCAGGTTCATCCTGTCATTGCATGTCACACTTGACATGAGTCAGTGAAGCCCACCCTTCCTGGGTCTAGACTTACCGCTCTGCATATTTGTGGAGGACTTGGATGAAAGCTAAATTACACCTTTGTAGGAGCATCCTAGCCGCTGTGACCTGTCCACTATTTCCAAATGATTGTGGTTTCCGCCATGACAGAAATCAGTGTTACTGGTTCATAGTGTTCTGGTCACTACTGTACCCATTCCTAGTTCAAAAGTAGATAGGTATAACTATAAGCATATTACGCAGTCTTTCTAATTTGAAAATACTAACAAGGTGGATGCATGAAAGATGAAATAAATGAAGGCAAATCGTGACAAAATATTATGAAATTACTCAGGAAAAGATCAAGAGATGAAAAACAAATAATTGGCCAAAGGGGCAACACTAAGCCCTCATATATTAATAATTGTCTTCAGTGTAAGAAACTAAATTCTATAATCAAAAAGCATAAAATCACTGAATGTATTGAAAAACCAAAAGACGTGATCCAAGTGTCCACTCTGTACAAGTAGCTCATGTACTTTAGGGATGCTCTCAGGATGAATGAAAGTCAAAAGATGGAAAGATATTCCATGAAAATAGAAACAAAATCAATACCGGAATAGTTATGTTTATATAAGGTAAAATAAACTTTGGTAAACATGAAAGTGAGACCAGGAAGGTCTCTGCCCAATGACAAAGGGCTTAACTTATTTAAAGGATATGTGTTGTTAATATGTATAAATATGTATCATACATGTTGAATAAATGTGCTATATCGCAGATATATGTACAATCTTGTAAATTGTAGAACTCAAATATAAAATATAATATATGTTATTAAAATTAAAGAGAAATAGATATCATTAAAATATTAGAATGCAACTTCAGAGTTCTACCTGAAGCAATGGATCTGCCATCCCAAAAGACATTCCATAAGGAAATGTTAGGCTTGTACCATTGTAGACCCAATGAGCTTACCAGACACACGTAAGCATTCCTTCTAACAACAGCAGAATCCTTACAAAACACTGAGAACATTCTCTAGGGCAGATCTACTAGGTTGCGAAATAAGTTTAACATATTCGAGAACCTCATCCAACTAGCTTCTGGTCACATTAGCATGAAATTGGAAATCCAGAAAGGAATACTGGAAAACCCACCATATTTTGTGGAAATGGACAGGAAGGAACAACCCATGGACTGAAGATGAAATCTAAAGAAACACTTGAGAATATCTTGAAAATAATGAAAACAGAAACACAATGCACCAAAGCCCATGGATGCAGCAGAGGTCATTGTAATCTGGGTTCTGGAGGTGCACTTCTGTTCTTGGCTACTTGGGAAGTGAAACAGGAGAACCAAATATTTGAGCTCATCCTGAGAAAATTCTTAGGATCCCATTTAAAAATTTATGAAATGAAAAGATCTGAAAGTGTGCCTCATGCTTGGTGGGTTCAATTAGAAAAGGGAGGAGCCTGCTCTGAGAAGAGAATTTCTAGCAACAACTGCCCACAGTACAAAAGGACAAATGTGTCAAATAAATAACCTGATACTGTAAATGTGGTACTGTGAAAAGGAAGAACATAAAGTTTGCAGAAGAAAATAAATAATATAAGAGCAGAAATAAATCCAACACAGACTTTTTTTTCTTTTTGCAGTACCAGGGGTTGAACAATAGAGAATTTTTTATCCTTGAAACTATTAACCAAACTATGCGTTACTGTTTTAGCAAACGAGTCAACATACTAATGGCTAGACAGGGAAAAAAGGGGAAACTCAAATAAATTAAGAAACTCAAATAAAAATAGGTGTTTCAAAATAAAATGATCATTAAAAACTATTATAAATCACAATATGCCAATGAATTTGATGAACTGAATATAATAGCTAATGTCCTAGAAATACAAAATCTACCAAAATTGAACCATAAAAGAGCATACAGTTTTGAATAACAAAATATAGATGAAATTATTGAAGTAAGTACTTTAAAAACTTCCAAACTGTGAAAAACTTTCATCAGAGGACTTCTTAGCGAATCTCTGAAAAAATTTTAAAAAGATATATGATCCATCTTCCTTTAACTCTTCCAGAGGAGACATTTCCAAATTTATTCTATGGTGTTAGCATCAACCTATATCAAAATCAAAAAAAAAAAAAAAAAAAAAAAAAAAAAAAAAAAAAAAAAAAAAAAAAAAAAAAAAAAAAAAAAAAAAAAAAAAAAAAAAACACCATGAAAGTAGGATCTGAATGTCAAAATTACTCGTAAAGATAAATGTAAAACCAACCACAAAGGAAAAACTCATAAATTGCCAGGAAAACACATTCAACACTTCGGTAAAATATTATGTAGCCACCCCAAGTAGAATTTTTCCTTAACATATGCCTATCAATAAATCTGTACATTCAGAGAAAAATTACATGACTCTGTCAAAATATCCAGAAAATATTTTTCTAAAAGTTTACTGTTGATTATCAATAAAAAATTTCTCAAAAATTTAGATAAGGGAGGCTGGGGAAATAGCTCTGTGGCACAAGTGTCTGCCTGGCAAGTGCAAGGTTCTGAGTTCAAACCTTGGTACTGAAAAAAAAATTACATAAGGCATAAAATGTCCATGATAAATGTTATTTACAGAAATACCATAACTAAAATCATAATCAATAGAAAAATAGCAAAAAAGTGAGATTTTCCTCCTAAAATTCAGTGCAAGGAAAACATGCTCATTGTCATTAGTCGTATTCAGCATACCACGGTAATGGGTCCTCCCAACAGCAACAGACACATAAATTAAAGTTCCAAGTCAGAAAGAGGAAACACGGGAGCCCCGCCTGCAGCTAACACAATTCTATAAATAGAAACCAAGAAAAAAAATCTTCAAAAATAAAAACCTTTGGAACTACTAAACAAATTTAATAATCTTTCAACATATGCCACATAAATCCATTGTATTCTTTACTCCAATAATGACTTCTCTGAAAAGAAATATAAAATACCATTATAACAGTACAAGTAAAAAGGTATGTAGAAATAAACTTAACAATGAAGTAAAAATCGGTGTGCTGGTACATACAAAACATTAAGAAAAGTAAAATAAAATATAAAAAGTTGAAAGATATGGTGAGATCATGGTGTTGGGAAGAATTAATTTTATTAAAAATCCATGTTATACAAAATAATATATTAAAATTTCTGTAACATTTATTTAGTTAACTACTTCATTATTTATACCAGAAGTCAAACTCAGGCAGGCCTTTATGCCATGGACCCATCTCCCCTGCCTACCTGTGATACTTATTACAGCAACATAACAGATAATTTTAAAATTCATAAAAAGACACAAAAGCATGTGAAGAATCAAAGCAATTTTAGGCAAGAGGAACAAAATTATAGACACACAATTCTTAGCTTTAAATATTCTTACAAAGCTATCGCAATGAAAGCAGCAACATGACATAAAAATAGACACCAGAACAGAATCCAGAAATAGACACAAACATGTATAATCAAGTAATTCTTAATAACAAGTACACTAAGAAGATACAGTGGTATAAGAATAGCTTGTCTGACAAGTGGAACTGGCAAATAAAGAAAAATCCATATGCTGGGCCATCTGTTGTGGTGGTGTTGTATTTTTTTGTTTGTTTGTTTGTTTGTTTGTTTCTTTGCTCGGATTTTGGAGGTTTGTTTTTTTTTTTAGAGAGAAAGTTTTGCTCTTTCTCATAGTAAATTGGCTATGTAGTCCAGACTGGACTGGAATTCAAGTGACTCCTGCCTTATATTCCAGAACACTGGGATTAAAGCTGTGTGCAACCACACCTGATGATAGTTTTATTATCAAACCTATCTTTCTGAGTGGACCACCACCATGTAATCCCAGCATGACTGGCAACTAAGAAAGATTGGGAATTCCAACCCAGGCAGAATGATAAGATGCTTAGAGAGATTCTGTCTTTAAAAAAAAAAAAAAAAGAATTCTGGTGATACTACTCAATACATAGTTGAACTAGGCTTACTGCAGAGAGATAGACAGAGAGAGATGGAGACAGAGAGAGACAGAGACAGACAGACAGACAGACAGACAGAAAGACAGAGACAGAAAGACAAGGAAAGAAGAGACAGAGGAATCTCTATATTGTTTTCCAGAATATCTACACCAAATTTACATTCCTATGCCTAAGGTTCATGAGTCCTTCTTTCTTACAATTTCTCACTAAGTTCTGCTCTTTCTTACGGCTGTGATAACAGTCATTACAATAAATGTGACCTTGTTTCTCTTTGTGATTTTGATTTGCAATGACTATCATAAACAGATCAAGTAATAAAAATGCAGGAGATGTTATAGGGGAAAAGGAACCGTTCCCACTGTTGTTGGGAATGTAGGCTGGTACCAACCTCTGTAAAATTCAATACAGAGATTACTCAAGAAATTAGGATTCGAAGTTTAATTTGACCCATCTATTCCCCTTCCGGGTAGGTTCCCAGAAGAAATGAACATATCACGCCATGGCAATATACATGCACCCATGTTTATAGCAGCACAATTTGTCATAGCTAACTCTTGGGGGTAAAAAAACCCCAAATGCCTATTAACTGAGGAATGGATAAAAAGCTGTGCTATTTCTATACAATGCAGAACTACTCAGCTATGAAGAAAGATAAGCTTGAGGCTTTTACAGGTACATGGATGCAACTGGAGGTTGTACTCATAAAGGGAAATAAATCAGGCCTAAATATATCAATGTAGGATTGTTTACCTAACGTCAGAAACTGAGTCTGTGAAGTCTGAAAGGTACAGTAGGTATAGCAAAAGGGAAAGGAGCTGTGAAAATTAATGAACAACGGGGATGAGGGAAAGGAGAAAATAGAGGGGGAAATCATGTATGTGTGCACAGAGGATAGATTGATTGATTGTAGTACTAATTCCTATCAGCTTTTTTGAAAGTAGAAGTAAATGCTTAAAATTTTTACTTTGTCCAGTTATGCATGCTTATATCTGGTCATCTAAGAAAGAGGACAAGACAACATGAAACACAGCAAACCAACGTGGAATACCCATCTTCCTGTTTTTCAGTTTTTTTAAACTGTAATTTATGTATGTATGCATGTATGCATGTGTGTGTGTATGTATGTTATGGCTATCTCAGCCTGCCTTGTGGGTGGGGTTGGTGCAACACAGAGTGCTGAGGTTCAAACCACAGTCACTGTGGTTGCCTAAGCAGGCACTTTAGACTGCTGAGCTATCTTACTGGCCCCATCCTCTTGTTCTTGTTTTCTGAAATTGTGTATCTTTTCTACTGTCGTATCTATTATTTTCAATTCTCTTTAAACTAAGAAAGGAATTTTCTGATGATTACTGGTATTGGGTACTTTTTCATGTAGCTTTAGCCACTGTTATCTTTTCAAGGACAGCAATAGTGAACTTGGGAAGAGAACAGTGACTTTGACCTGATAGAG
The DNA here is from genome assembly GCA_004027025.1 of Myocastor coypus. NCBI lineage: Eukaryota > Metazoa > Chordata > Mammalia > Rodentia > Myocastoridae > Myocastor > Myocastor coypus. Next base: position 73,109 of record PVJA010004772.1, on the reverse strand, counting down.
TTGAGAATTCTATTATTTAATTAAAAATAATACATTCTCCTCATGAAAATCAAATCGCTATCATAATTCATATAAAGTGTTGTCAGTTATTTTATCCCATTCATAATATGGAAAATGTCAGAGAGCTTTGGATGTATTTTACAAAGTGGTCTTATTGCTTTCTGAACATCCAAAGGCACTTTAGTAGATAAGAATTGCACTGCACAACATCCACATAGAGATAAAAGAGATCCAACAGCCAATTTAAATGGCTCCTAAGAGCTTTCAGTGTCGAGTCATTTGCAAATCAATGACTTTTACTCCCTTGGGACCCAGAAACATTGAGGCATTCTATGCATGAGCCTTCTGCTATATTTTAAAGTAGAATCCACATGGTAATCAACACCTGCTTAGTAAGAGTTTATAGTGCTCTTGTAGAGCCATTGTTACTTTATTTTCCCACCAATGTTTTTATATCCTCAATCTGAACTACACATTATAATTAATGACATTATGATGCTATTAAAATTTAGGCTATAAAATTTAATTATAGAGATAGATTAGATTAGATTAGATGCTTAGATGAGATTAGACTAGACTAGATTAGATTTTACTCATTTGAAAAATCCTCTAGCATTTTCATTATTGGAACATTCATTCACTCATATAAAAATGATCTTTTACCTATCTTATATACTAGCATCCGAGAAAAGGTTGATAATGAATAAGATATAGATCAGTGCTTTAAATAGGTTTGTCTGCCAGGTCAGGAAGACTAAAGGAATAATTTTGATAAGGTATTATGAGTATTGTTAATGAAAGGGAACAAAACTAAATAGTTTTGTAGCTGACAACAAATTTATTCAGAAGGTTTAAGACAAGTGAGAACTTAACTATTATACTTTCTGATTAGAAGAGACATGACTGAAATAAAAAGTGAAGGTATTATGAAGGATAGAAAACAATTACCCTTTATATATATTTAATGCTTACCTGTTGCTCTTATTTATGGTATTTTTCCCAACTAATTATATATTAAATCTTGTTGTGAGATGAGAACTTTATGTTTATTTGTTGCTTCCTTTCATATAAAACATTTAATTTGATAATTTTCTAATTTGGGGGCCCCTGGTAACTTTAAATTTTCATATCCTATTTCAAACTTTCAATGATCACAATTATTTCTAAACTTCTTTGTTATTACACAGATTATGTATAATAGAAGAGGATATATCAGTATAGTACATGAGTATCTAACACTACATTAACATGTGTTAAAATTTAGATTTATAAAGCAGTGAGGAGGAACCTTTCAGAGATGAGTGCCTCAACAGCAACCCCAAACCTACTTATTTATCACAAAGTGCCAGCCACCCCAATTCAACCTGAATGCTAAGAATTCAGTTTAGAGGAAACAGCTCCTGCATTAACATTGCTTATCTCAAAAGAAAAACTACTGCTGATATAAAGCTTTTGATGCACAAAGCAAACCTTAGTTCAGTTTTTGTTTTTTCTCCTCCTTGCCCTCTAATTTCAATTACTTCTTGTTTGGGGCCATTTGGAGACTTAGCTATACATTCCTATTCATATTGTTCTAGGCAGCTGAATTAGATAGAAACGTTAGAAATAGTCAGCCAGAGCTAGGCCCTCAGAAGGAGCCGGTATGGAAGGCCAGATATCCTGTAACTCCCCCTGTAGCTGGTCTTCAGAGCAAAAGATTAAACAAGTGTGTACTTCCCTAAAGATAAGAATGAGATTGGCACTCTAAGTATGTCTCTATGGCCTTGAGGAAGCTCAGCAGAGGCACTAACTCAACCCTCTACAGGAAAGAGCTTTCTCTGTATTCCTTCCTGATTAGTAAGTTACTCACTTCCCCACCTGATCCTGGATTTAATCAGTGTCACCCGAGAAATTGGTACCTCCCCTCTTGGTTTTGCTCTACAGTCCCTAGAGAAAGGCATTTTCCTTAGCAACTCACTCAAGTCCCTGCTATCCCTCTCTCAGACAGAAGATTTCTTTCCCCCACTAAATACATTCTGCTTTTAACCCTCATTGTTCCTAGAATTCAATCTTTGATTTTAGAGAACATCATCCCAGATATCTTGCAGGTTGGGAGTTTCATTCCGTTATAACAATATCTTTTTCAGCAGTTTATGTCAACTATGGTTTATTTTGACTTATGGTTCTCTGAACTCCAGAGCAGAGTCAAAAAGATTTCATGAGATAGTAGCATCTGAGTCCCTATTAGTTTGAAATTCTCTTTTGTCTGTGAATATATAAAATAAAATACTTGGAGAAACAATAGCAGAGAGGCAGGGCTGAAACTTGGATATGTAAGTTTCCATCCAAACAAGGATTCAGAGATCATCGAGTAATTTACAAGCGTTAAGACTATTGACCGAGAGAAATGACAGTTCATAACTTACCAAATCTGTGCAAGTCTTGAGCGGTGACTCCTAAGTATCCAAAGCAAGATAAAATTACAACTGTATTTCTGTTTATTGGACATAGTTTTAACTTGGATCACCTCTCTTCATTCTTGTAAGTAGTATCAATTAAACTAATAAACTCATATATTCATTATCTAGAACCACTACAAAACTCAAATGTATCATAAAACTGTTTTTGAGCCTGTGTTAACATTTTTCATCTAGGCCAATGTGAATTTGGAAAGTCTCTTGGAAAAGAGGCCAGTAATTAGGCTGCTCTATGTTTGTTTCACCTTATTGTCATTCTGGCCCACACTTGAGAGGCCAGAAACAGTACCTGGAACAGTGCTCACTGTATCCTGTTCCCCTCAGGTGACCTTGAAATGATTGCAACAGCCTGGTGTCATAGATTCTGCGCAAGTGTCCAAACAATAGAGCTGTAATTTTAGAAACAGCAGAAAAGTTGCCCTCTCCTTGTCCTTCAGTTAGCTAGAATGTTCTGGACTGGAGATCTGCTCAGAGGAATCCTCCATGCCTTGTTAGCTTACATGTCCACCTTGGAAAGTGATTTTATGAGAAGCACATTTAACTTTCATATTTTCATTATAGTCAAAGATTTCTAAATTGGTTCATAATGTCAAATGTTCTGTTTTGTTTGAAAGGGTTTGGACACTCTTAATAGTGAATAAAAAAGGTTAAAAATAATTCTGTGTATGCAACTGTCCCTATTGCTGACAGGCTTGCAAGCAGGACCTGCCTTTGAGTGTCAACTCAACTTGTAAAAATATCTTGGACTCTTAAACTCTGGGGTCTGTGTAATAATTTATGGACATCAGATTAGAATCCCATGGAGTGCTTTGGAAATTTATTTATGTAGACTTTATTCCAGGAAAATCTCATCATGTCAGCTTGATAGCTAAAACAGTGTATTCAACGTTCCAGTCAATTGCACGCTAACTTGAAATCTTGTACACACAATATAAAAAGTAAGACCATTGAATTTTCATTAAAAAGACAAGGTTTTTATTTTCTTCTTGAAATTGTATAGTATAATTGCATGTACTCTCTCTATACATATATAAAGTCCTAGTTCCAAAGAATTAGGAACCACATAGGGCTCAGATACCAGCTAATCTATACTCTAATTTTCATATATGACAAGTAGGCCTAAAAGGTGGAAAGCAGTTGACCTGGTATGCAGATATACATGCTGCAGGGCTAGGAATAGAACACAACTTCCTCTTTCTGGTGCTCTTTCAATTTCACCATTGATCCTACTATGTCTAACTGTATGTATATGTGTTAATGCCCAAGATTGTAAAGTTTCAATCTCTAGTTCTGATACGTCAACTACAAAAGAGACAAATTCTCTTTTCTTTCAAATAGAAAGTGGACAAAGAAATAAATTGTGCATGTAAAACTCTTTTTCAAAAAGGTCATCATTGCAAAAAATTAATCATTTGAGTTCTAGTAAAATTGAAGTTCAAAAAAGATGATTTTTTTTTTTTTCTGCATTTTAGGGAACGGTCCACAGGGTGTTCAGGGTCTCACTACTAGATTGGACTTGTAGTGATCTGCTTGTTTACAGCCTCCCAAGATCTGGGATTGTAGGTGCCACCACCACAACCAGTCTCAATTACTGTCTCAGTGAAACCAAGGGGCAAATCTGGCATAGCACACCCAGGGATTGAACCCTTCACCCTGCATCTGCTTGCAGGCATATTTTTGTTTTTCTGAGGCAAGGTCTTATTACATACTGCAGGATAGCTTTGAACTCAATATGTAGCCAAGGCTAGCCTCACATTCATGGTGCTCGTCCTGTTTCCTAAGAGTTGAGGGTGCAGGTGTGCACTCCCATGTCTGACAAAAGGATGATTCATAAGAACAACATGAAGATAACTTTAAAGGAGAGAAATCAAGTTGGCATCTTGAAATGTTGTTAAAATGCAATTAGCCAGTGAAACCCTTGAAATGACACAAGAAAATTTGTAACAAATGACTTCCTTATTGTCTTTCAGCTTATTATATTATACTCGTACATTATAGTCTTTTATTTATTTATTTATTTATATTTCATTTATTTAATTTTTTTGGTACTGGGGATCAAACTCAGGACCTTGTACTTGCCAGACAGGAGCTTACGTCACTGAGTTATATCCCTGGTCTTCTTACATTACAGTTTAAATGCTATGTTATACAATACATTCAGTAACCAAATAATTTTTTAAATATATTTTAGAGTTTCATTTTGAACATTCAGTTTGACCACAAATCACCCTGTTTGACTTGGTTCAAATTTCTTGCAAGTCAGATTTATTCTAAATTAAACTTTCATGGCATGGGGTTGGATTGCAAATGAGTTTACTTAGTTAAATACAACAAAAGATGTTTCTTTTTCTTACCTATTAAGCAGCGCAAGTACATATTTTATCTTAACTTATATGACTTAAAACTAACAATCATAAGTCAATAGGGAGTTACAACAAATTTAATTCTGTTCCTGCCTTTTAAAAATTTGTGTTCAGGCTAGCTCTATGGCATAATTCTAAAATAATCAGTATGAGAAATGTTTCTGTAGTTCAAAATACAAGAAGTCTTTATAGAAATTTTCCAAAGAAAACTACGTCTACATGAGAAACGACACATGTGTGAGATATAAAAGGGACTTCCTGAGACAGTTCCAGAAAGACAGTTGAACTTTTGAAGATTCAGCTGTGTTGAGATAAAGTTTCAAATTTCATGGCTGTATTTTCTCTAATAGATAATAGGAATGTGTATAAGAAAGGGAAAACATATACTTACGTTTTCTAAATTCCTTTAGTTTTATTTTGAATTATTTTTTTTACAAATAAAGGCATTCAGCTTCAGAATTATTGAACTTCACCTGTCACATCAAATTATACTAAACTCAAGAGAGTTGTACGTTATTTGCATATAATTTTACAGACATCAGAGGACATTTCAAATGCATTCCTCCTTTTCTTTCTCCTCTACTTTCATCTAGTTCATGCAACTGATGAAGAATTTGTTTGTTATTTTAATGAAAGAAGGGAGAAATTTGCATATTCTCAAATTTAAATTGAAAGAGATATTTTTAAAATAATCGTTGCTAATATTTTTATTTGTGAACCTTCTAAATTACTCTTTTACTACTTCTCATATCACAAATTATTTTCAACCTAGATTGCTACCAACAATATAAAACAAGTAGAACTAAGAAAAGACATGTGTAGAAAGGAAATGTAACCGTATCCAAATAGTCAAACATGCACCTAGTCTTTTTTTTTTTTTTTTT
>PVJA010004772.1:0-67306 GCA_004027025.1 Myocastor coypus | reverse complement strand
GGCCTGTGCTTGTGGGGTAAGATGAGGTGATTGTGTTTGTCACCTTGTCTGGAGTTTGCCAACAGAGGCAAAATTTTGCTGAACGCTTTTGTCTGCAAACTGCTTTGTTTGCAAACAAATGTGTGGATGAACCAAGATATTACTGTATAGTATCCCACTCTTAGTAACAAAAGTAAATGTTAAACAGCCAATCTGAATTTTACAGTTAGATAATGGGATGGTAATGCTGTGTGCTCCACTGCCTGAAACTGTTGCAGGAAAACTCAACGCCCAAAAGAAAACGGTCTGCAACAAAGAGTTTTGGAAGGCAACACTAGCAGGCTGGTGGGAACCAGTACCAAATCATCAGCCATGAGTTGGATTTGAGGGCAGTTTGAATACAGTTTGCAAGCAGGGTGTACAAAGCTGGTAGCCGGTTATCACATGACAGTTTATGTAGATTGCAAGGATTAAGTCAGATGTAGTCAGGCAGATTTGCTTTAAGCACATTCACTTAAAAAGAATTGTTTGTCACTGGGAGCATTGTGGGAGGGAGGGGGCTTGAGCAGAGTGCACAGAGTTGCATGCATCCTCGACTGGGCCAGTGTGTTCCAGGAATAATGTACAGAGTCCTCAAAGCAAGCTGAAGCAGGCGTACATGTGTATACATTTTAAGTTGGGAAACCCAGACACTACAGCTGGATGTGGTCTGGCTGACGTGGCTGGCTATGTGGAAGAAACAGCTGGACTCAGACAATCTCAAGGCATGCTGAGCTTGGCTGGCTAGCAGCATGAACAGTCCCATGCTACCAACGCATGTGCAATTTCTTCTGTAAGATCTTTATGAATTTTCCACTACAGAACATTCAGTTTACGTAGGGGTGGTAAGGAAGGACATTACAGCTCTAGGTAAATGCTCTTACTAGATAATTTTGAATGTCCTTACATAGAATTAAGAGATGTGTATACACCATGTCAAAATAGATAATGATTTTTAAAAAACTTAGAAAATAATTGCATTACCTAGCTAGAATAATTATGTGGTTCAATTTGATTTGCTTCTCAATTTACAACTTGTAAGTGTACAATCTCTTACACTTTCTCTTGCCTGGCATTTGGCTTGCATTTCTGCTATTGTAGAATTTCTTGTCCAAATAGCAATAAAATGATGCTTCTTTAAAAAAATAAAAATCCCCTAATGGTTCCAGTTACATTTAGAGTGAGTGCTACTTTTCCCAGATAGTACAAGGCCTTACTTGATTGGGGCCTCATCTATTTTGGTGACATGAGTACATACTGGCTTTTTTTTTTAAGTCACCCTTCCTTCCGCTCACTCTGAAGAGCACCATTCTTTGTCAAGTATGCATCATTTGGGCTGGTGAGATAGCTCAGCAGTCTAAGTGCCTGCCCGACAAGAGCAAGGGCCCAGGTTTGATCCCCTGCACCACATACCATGCCAACACTGGGTGTGGGGGGGAGCACTGAGAGAGGAGGATCACTATGAGTCTGAGCTGCGCAGTGAGATCCTATACGAAATAAGTAAATAAATAAATACATAAATACATTTTTAAAAAAACATCACTCATGCCCCATACAAAGCTCTTCCTGCAAATGATTTGACAGTTTGAGTCTTCAGGTCACTCAGGTTTCCATGGACAGTAATGACTTAACTTTAGCTAAGACTCATTTCTCTCTCTCTCTCTCTCTCTCTCTCTCTCTCTCTCTCTCTCTCTCTCTCTCTCTTTCTCTGTGATTTACTGGACCAAACCCAGCAGTGCATTTTGCCACTCAACACTGAGGTACATCCCCACCCCTTTTCATTTCACCTTATCTTGAGGCTAAACTCACCAGACAGGTCTCAAAATTGTGATTTTCATGTACTAAGTCTTACCATATTTCGTGTGTGTGTGTGTGTGTACTGACTGTCATACCCAATGGGCACTCATTCACTGAGCCACAATCCCAGCCCTTTGCATATATATATATATATATATATATATATATATATATATATATATATTTTTTTTTTTTTTTTTTTTCTGGTCTGGTTTCTGTCAGTCTCTCTAAGTTGTCCAGGTAGGACTGTGACGACTATAACTGTCTCAATCTCCCAAAATAAAAAGTACTAGGATTGATGACAAGTTTGACTCACCATGCCTACTATCACTAATTCATTCATTTATTATTTTTTCACATACCAGCGTTAGCCCCTTGTGTGGTATCCTATATCAGCATCCCCTTCCCTCTACCAGGCTGAGACAAGGGGATCCCACATTGGAGCTTCAATTGGAAAAACAAGAATTTTTCAAGAAGCTTGGCAGCATAAGAACTTGCCTGACATGTGCAAGGACCCAAGTTCCATCCTTGGTACTGCATTCTGCGCTGGTGCCCACTGTTCGGACCCCATAATTAAGCATGCCAGCACACGTCTATCATCCAGCTCGAGGGAGGCTGAGACAGGAGAGTCACTATGAGTCCAAACTGCATAGGGAAACCCTATGTCAAAAAGAAGACTAAAATTAAATCTCAAAGTGCAGGCATGCTTAATAATTTTTAATCACATTGAATGAAATATTAAAATAAATAAATATTTAGAAGGTAAACTAACTTGGAAAAATATACTTAGATCATCCATAAGTTTGACTTACCACAAACTTGTCTCCTAATTTTCACATTTTACTCTCCTCTTTTATAAGCTGGCAGTAACAGATAATGTTCAAAGGTAGCAGTCAGAAACAGTATTGAAGAACCTGAAGACCGCCAGAGAGATCTGGTAGGCTGGCCTTCCCCGCAGGCCATCCCTATGGAGTTCCACTGAATCCAGCTGCCCACTCCCCACCACCCCCCAGCCATCTGCTCCTGTTTGCCCCTTCTCACCCTGAAGACTACTGGGGACACTCTGCAGCCCCAGCCCTGCCCCAAACAGCCATCCACCAGAATTTGTTTGTCCTTGACCTGAAGACCACCCAGGAGAAGTGACCACCACTGCAAGCTACAGGAGCCTTGCAGAGCACTATTGTGCACGAATCCACCACCTAGAAAGCCATGCATTCCTTCAAGCCTGCACTCCTCATCACCAGATCCCTTTTAAACTTCAACTTCCGCCCCCCCCTTAATGAAATAGAAACTACATTGAACCCCACACGGCCGGTGCTTTGGTGAGCCTATCCTGTCCTCCCACTCTCCTGAAAGCCTTGATGACCCACACTCTGCACACCTACTATCACTGCAAAAAGAAAAAAAATGACAAAAGGAAGGAACAAAAGACAATCTCAGACCTCTAGCCCACCTGAAGCAAGTCCAGGAGAAGACGGCATAGAAGACCTTGGAAGTCACACACCTGAAGTTTTGGAGATGATGGCAACTGAGGTAAAGAAACAATTCCATCAGGCTATGGAACAAGTCAGATCAGAAATAATCTCAGGTAAAAAGGAAATGACAGCAATCATGAAAGAATTGTTTAATGCATCTAAAGAAGGCATAGATTTTAAAGAATAGAAGGGAATAGCAAAGTGATAGAAACATCGAGTAAACAATACCAGAAAGAATTAAAATGCATGAAACAGATGCAAACAGATAGCCAGGACACTAAGAATTCCATTGAGAGCTGACAAAACTGCTCTAACAAAACAGAAGACAGAATTTATTTGAAATACTACTTTTCTGAAAACAGTATTGCAGCTAGTGAAAATAACGAGAAAATAATGAGAAACCAGAAAATAGATATACAACAGCTGCAAGATGATACAAAGAAAATAATGTAAGACTAATAGGTGTCAATGAAACAGCTGGAGATAACACAGAAGACATAAAAAGTGTTTGCAAAAGTAGTGCCAAAAATTTCCTGAGCACGGGAAAGAATCTGATATACAGTAACTGAAGCATATAGAACTCCAGCTTGCACAAACTAAATCTTTACCCAGACACATAATAATCAAGGTCGCAAAAATTGAACAAAAGGACAGATTAGAAACTGCTAGAGAGAAGAAACAGGTCACATATAACGGAAAGTTCACCAGAATCACTGCATATTTCTTAACCTGGACTATCAGATCAAGAAGTCCTTGGAGTGAAATATTTGGAGCCCTAAAACAAAAATCTTTCAACCCAGATTGATATGTCCTGCAAAACTATGTAATTTAATGAAGAGATTACTTCATTAGATACTCTGAAAAAGAATAACTGAAGAAAACCATGGCAAACCAACCCCAGAAAGAATACTGACAGATATTTTAGAAAGACACAAAGATGACCACAACTTTGACAACAGAAAAGAGCAACCTAGCAGAGCAAGTAATTAAGCAAAGGGGAGAAGAAGGGATCCTGCAGTAGGAAAACAACATGACAAAGATAGCTAATTATATATATATATATATATATATATATATATATATATATATATATATACACACATATATAATAACTAATATATATTATATATGTTATATAATATATTATATATAATAACTAATACATATTATATATTATATATATATTATATATATTAGTTATAACTATCAACATCAATGGCCTTAATTCAACAATCAAAAGAAGCAGACTAGAAGAGTGGATCAAGAAAAAAAATATCCAAAACTATGCTGCGTACAAGAATCATATTTAACTCAAAAAGAAATTTATAGACTGAATGTCAAAGAATGGGAAACAGTATTCCATGTGACAGGAACCCAGAAAAAAGCAGAGTAACTGTTCTGGTTTCTGACAATGTCAACTTCAAACCAATTGTGGTTAGAGGAGATAAAAAGGTCACTACATACTTGCTAGTGGAAAATGCAAGAGGAAGAGATAACAATTGTAAGTACATAGGCATGTGATGTAGCACCCAACTGTATAAGACAAATTTAAACAAATATGAAAAGTCTAAGGAGCAATAACATATAATTGTACTGGGGGACTTTAACACCCCATGACATAGGGAGATAGATCAGCCATGAAAAAAAAAAAGCAAAAAAATAAAATAAGTAAACAGAAATTGTGAAGAAATGGGCCTAGTAGACCTGTACAAAGTGTTCCAGTAGCATCAGAATACACATTCTTCTCAGCATCACATGGGACATTCTCCAAAATAGATCTTGTGCTAGCACATGGAACATACTTAACTAAATGCAAAGGAATCAAAATTATCGCATGTATATTATTTGACCATCATACCATAAAACTGGAAATTATTGACAGTTAAAACTCTGTAAACAAGTGGAAGCTAAATAATACTCCCTTGAACAATCAATAGGTCACAGAAAAAATTAAGGAAGAAGTTAAACAATAATTTTGTTGTTAATTCTTTTCATGTATTTGGTACAGGGTCTCACTCTCAGCTTGGATTCACAGTGATCCTCCCGCCTCAGCCAGCCCAACACTGAGATTGCAGGCATGCACCACCACACCCCATTTCAGTGGCAGTCATGGTGCGAGAGCTGACACAGCATGAGTACTATGGACTGGGCCCAGGCCCTTGCGCTTGCTAAATAGATGCTTAGACGACTGAGGTATCTCCATGGCCCCAGAAGTTAAATAATATTAATAATCTAGTGAAAATTCAGATTCAGCTTACTAGAGCTTGTGACATGCAGTGAAAGCTGTCTTAAGAGGAAAATTTATAGTGATAAATTCTCACATCAGGAAAACAGAATGGGCCCAAATAAACAATCTTATGTGGCACCTCAAACACCTAGAAAAAGAAAAGCAAGTCAAGTCTGAAGTGCAAAGAAGGCAGGAAATGTGTTGAAATAACCTCCATCAATTTATAATACCCATGATTTTCCATTCCAGGTGTTGAAGCAAAACATGGTTTGGAACTTCTTTTCCACATGGTTCTGGCTGGAAATCATTTCGTGTTACACAGTATGTGGCTTGCATTGTGTGGGGGTTCAAAGACAGTCTTACTTACATGCCTAGAATCTTGGGAGAAGGGTTGGGACCCCCTGCTGTGGTGTCAGCACAGGACAGTTCTGACGGTAAATTGGAGCTGATCCAGCTCTCTTTCGTTCTTGTCTGGGGTTCTCAAGAATGATTGCAGAGCATGCTGGGAATGCAGAGTCCTGAGGGATTGCCTGAAACAGCTGCCTCCTTTCCTGTCCTCTTAGAGGTTGGAACATACAGAGACACTGCCTTTCATGGTCCCTCTACAGGGGCACTCTAGCAGCCAGGCAGAGCTCTGGAACTTGGGAAACCAGCTCCAGTTCATCCTTAGCTACTTTTGCTCCTTTCTGCTTCTCAAAAAAAATTTAAACAGAGCTCTGTGAGGATAAACTGAAGCTATCCCAACCCACACTGAGCTTCTGTTTACAAAAATTGGGAAGACATGGTCCAGCTCAATGTTTTTATACATCAGGTACATAAATGTTTATCGTGTGTTGATGCTGAGCTTCAGTTTGACCCATAATTCCAACTTTCCAACTTATACTTTGTGTGTCTAGTATCTTCTGGTGGGAAAAGAAATCTGACAGCAGCATTGTAAACAGCTAAAGGCTTCTCAGCCACAGGTCTTATTTTACTTGTCTTAGTTTAGAAAATTGAGACCATGATTCCAACTCTGGTCAATAAAAGATAAATCACGACTGACTGAGATCGTGTTCTTCTCAGTACAAATTTTCTGACTAGGCAACGCTCAGTACAGCAGAAACATTTATTTCTCTGCTAAGCAGATCCAAAGAAACACCCAAAGAGACTGGGGAAGTCTGGTCTGAGGATGGAGCTGACGTCCACCACTATATAATAAGACAAATAGAAGATCAAACAGAAGTCACCTCCTTTTCCCCTCCATGACCTTGCAGTTTCAATCCTATGCATTTTATTTTTGAAAATGTACATTCTTGTGTCAAGAACTGCAGGATGCAGTGCCAATCCCCAAATCAGGATGCAAATGAATACCTGTGGGCCTGAGAAATGGTGAGTGGATCACTGACATGCTTGCAGGAAGTGAAGCTACAAAATGCACATAAAGATTCTGCATTAGTCTTTTTTAAAAAATGATCTCCATTCACATTCATGTCACAAGAATAGATAAGATTTCATATAGATATTTTTGGCTGAGGGATACTTTGTGAGCACCAGGCAAATTATTTGTGGAGCTAAGTTTGTAATAGTGTTTAGAAAATATAGAAAGTCACGCTAATAAGTATATTGTTTGGAATGAATATAGTGCAATTTCTTTGTACGGCAAAACAATCAGAAAGAAATTTAAAAGGAAAGGGTGATATTATAAAACATAGTAGCAAATAATGTCATCTGTTCTGTTTATTTAGAATTGTAAATAGTTCCAGGTCCTTTGGAAGTCTCCCAACCTAGTTGCGGATGTTCGCAGAGGGCATTGCACGTGGGATCACAGATAATGCTTCCCAAAGGTCTTATGTTGTCATCCACTTTTTTCCTGTACTGATCCCGATAAATGGAAAGCTGTCACTTACTGCTGACGTGGCTAAAATCAGCACCAAGCCGTAGAGACACTGCCAAAGAAGCCGGCACTCTCAGTGTCCAGGCCAAAACCATAGGTCCCCATGGGAAGGGGGAGATGATTCCGCTGCTATGGTTGGAGGGCTCGCAATGCTAAAGTCTGGGACCTGGCCCCATGACGGTTCAGGCACAGTTGCTGGGGAGAGTTGCCACTTGAGCTTCTGCACTTGCTATGCCCTCAAACTCTCGAGCTATCATACCACTTACATATGTATAACAGGCATTTGGAAATTCGAATCTTTGCTTTGCTTCTCCGTTTAGGGCCTGAGAACCTAGAGGTTCCCACCTTGCCTCAGATACGGACCCACATTTCTGTACACCTGCTCCCATTCGGCTACTTCCAGTTGTCTCTTACAAAGCTTTTTTAGTCTCTCATTCAATGAAGTCCCACATGGTTCTCTACTGTTTCATCTTTAGACATGTATGAATGTCTAGAAATCTTTTCGTTTCTAATGTTGAAACCTCTGTGTCCCTAAATTAGAAACATAATATGTTCTACCTTAAAAAATGAAGATGTAACATTGAAGTATGAATTCCAGCAAATCATCTTTCATGTGTCTGCCTCTTTAATTGTCAAATTTCTTGAGAAATGTTTAGCCCTAATATATTTCTAATCACTTCGCACATTGTCTTCAATAAATAAGCATTCAGTTAATGTTATTTAAATGCACACAAAAGTGAGGTGAAATAAAAAGTCAAATTCAAGGAATGAAAAGAAATTCCAACATTTTGTTTATGTTCATTTTGTTGTTGGTTCATTGTGTTTATATTCATATTTACTTTATGCTAAATAGTTAAATAATTTGTTGCCTTTCTCACCGGATATTCATGAATTACCTTGTTGAAAAAGAATAGTAAGGATTATTCACATTACTGGATGTGGAAGTACTTCTTTAAGCTATTATATTTGCAAGTGTTTTCCCTTTTTATGCTACAATTTGTTCACTGGTGGAACAGGGAGGGCCAGTAAAACAGTTGCTAATGGTAACATATCCTGAGGACAAACAGGAGAGAGAGGAAGGGAGGTAGTGTGGAGAAAATTGTGGAGTTACAGGCAGGATATCAAAGTAAAAATAGAATAATTTAGAAATCACCATTTTTCTTTGACTGGATATCCTGGCAGTCAAAGGCCCTGAACAGGAGCTAGTTGAGCCAAGACTTCCTTTGAAACTTCTCCTGTTTCATGGAAACTAATTTTTAAAATGCTGGGTGGTTTAGGAACATAAAGAGTCAGTTTACAAATCATCATCTACTTTGTGAAAAAAAAAAAGAAGAGAAAAAAAAATCGTTGAGAACCCAAATTTTAAAATCATGTAACGGAGTTAAACATACAGTCATGTGACCATGTAGAGGGACCCTGAAGTAATTTCGACACAGTCAAATCGTCCCACTTTATTCCTCACAGCGGTTATGCTCTCAACTTTCATACCTCTCTGTGTTACTGTGCTGCCCTGGTAACATCTGTTAAAAATCCTGACATGTCAGTAATGCGAGCAGAGGACAGCCTCCAGTGTACCTACGCCAATAAGCTGAAGTCTGTTCTAGTTACTGAGGTTTTTTAGTCTTTCTGACTATATATAGCGCACCCTTCTCTAATCTCCTTTTACTTTAGAATGGGGTATATTTAACAGCTCCATGAAAATAAGCAAGTCATGATTATTAATTTTAACCTCATATGTTGGTTCGTATGTTGGTTGAAAATCCCATGTCTATAATAAAATGCTCTAATAATAGACACAGGGTAAGTATGTGTTATATCTGGACAGAGAAGGAGAGCTATATTAATTTTATCTTAAATATGGGGCACTCATCTTACTACTTATTTAAGTTGCATTTTAAAAAAATGATTTGTTTTTCCATCTCTAAAAGATTATGTCTTCAGTTATTTTACTTGCTGGCTCAAATGCACTTTCTTAAAAATCTACTTTCACTCAGGAAGGTCTTTACACATAGAACCTATTCATCACTTATTATTTTCACCTTTCAATCTGACCTCGCTACCATATTCTTTATCTGTGTCCTTCAGTGCCCAGGGCAGGACTTCCTCTACTTCACCCTGGGCCAATAAAGCTTTGGTGTTTTCTCTATTAGTGTGCTTACTTTTCTACCTCTTCACTGCAAATGCCCTACTAGAGGGCAGGAACAGATACCTGCTCTCTCTACACCTTGACTGTTTAGCGTGCTTGTGGAGCATAAATGAGAAAAGGAGTGATTTGCTAAGCAAATGAAGCTGCCTCACAGATTTTATTCTAGCAAGCCTCACTCCTGTACCCTCCACTCTGTTAGAGCTCAGAGACACAAGACTAGTCACCATTTTAAAACTTTCTATGCTTTTTGTTACCACAGTTTTGGTTCAAATGGTTAGATCAGTCTATTTTGCTCATCCTGAAGCTGAGAAGAATATATTCATAGATACACAGTGCAGGAGGGCAGTTCACTGCTACATGCTAAGGAGTTCCAGAAGAACACACTGGCTGTCAAAACCTCTCCCGACCAAGTCTTCACTTGAACTACTGCTTAGTCCAGTTTGAACTTTTAAACATGTATTGCACTGCTTTTTTTATTTTTATTTATTTTTTTATTTTTTTATTTTTTTTGAGACAGGGTCTCGCTATGCAGTTCAGGCTGGCCTTGAACTCACTTTTGTAGCCCAGGCTGGTCTTGAACTCACAGCGATCCTCCTGCCTCAGCCTCCCAAATGCTGGGATTACAGGCATGCACCACCACGTCCGGCTTATTGCACTGCTTTTAAGTGTGTCTGATATTTTCCATTGTGTAAATTATCAGGGTAGAAGGGAACAATTTGTTGAAACTTAAAAATAATCAGGATTTTTCACTTGATATGTACTTTGAAGTAGCACATCTCGCTTGGTCTCAAAGTCCTCAACTGAAAAATTACAGCAATAATAAGTACACTAGAACATTGCTGTCTGTTTTATAAGGTTCAATTAAGTGTGCCATTTATTGAGTGCATATTATATGTTTGTATTAGAGTTACATAAATTGTTAAGAGCCTGCAGGCTCACAAAGTAAAGATTGGTTGCCACCTTGAATGAAAGTTTTACTCAAAGTCATGATTCTCCGTGTGTGTGTGTGTGTGTGTGTGTGTGTGTGTGTGTGTGTGTGTGTGTGCATGAGTGCACCACAATAAGATCTTGGGGAAAACATGAATAGGAAAATAATCCAACAAATGAACACACCAGAATGTGAGAAGGAAATTTAACCATTTGATTAATATGGATATTT
Organism: Myocastor coypus; assembly: GCA_004027025.1. NCBI lineage: Eukaryota > Metazoa > Chordata > Mammalia > Rodentia > Myocastoridae > Myocastor > Myocastor coypus. The sequence continues at coordinate 56,611 of PVJA010004772.1, read as the reverse complement.
ATCGATTGTGTAATTCTAAGGTTTTTAAGACAGTCATAAAGCAACATACTCTCAAACACTACCCTACTCTCTTTTTTTTATAATTTTTTAATTTTTTTTTCTTGTTTCAGAACCTTTGTTTGTTTATTCACTCATTTTTCTTTTATGGCTGGCTCAGCCTGCCCCAAGGGCAGGGCTGGCGCATCATGTGGTGCTGGGGATCGAACTACGGTCCCTGAAGCCACCCAAGCTTTCCCAAGCAGGCACTTTAGACCACTGAGCCATCCCACCAGGCCCCTACCCTACTCTCTTTGACAAAATAATTACAAAGCTAAAGCTAATTCAGTAAATACCAACAAAGGCTCACAGGTGAAACTCCAAGAACAGGTCACATGATCCTGGAAAACTAAAACAAAATCAGCAGTCAGTTATGCGAAAACTTATCATTACCTTAACCTAAGTCAAGCATCGGGCTCTACTGTTGAAAAGAAAAAATTGAGTTGAGTTTCACTCAAATTCTGTGTGTAATTTTCTTTCCAGCCACAATTTTTCACTTCCCTCACCTATTCTATTCCCTCTCCTTCATCAGGCAGAGTACAATTAGGATTCAAGGTCATTTAAGGCATGTTGTGTAGGACCAACATAGAAGTCAGAAGTGGAAATTTATCTTAATAACTTAAAAACATAAGGTGAATCCCAGAAGTAGTGAACAAAAGTCAAGATCTCATGGAAATCATAAAATTAAAAATCAGACTGTTAAAAGGACCAGTACCACCAGCAATAAGAACATCTGGCGCAAAAAATAAAAAAAATTTAAGGAAGGAAATGGTAAACAAAGGAAGTGATTTGGAGGTCAACTTACATGGAGTGTCTTTGGAAATGAGGTGTGAAATTTGTAGGCCAACTTGATAAAACCCTTGTCCCTTTGTAACAGAAGATGTGCAAATTGTAGCTATGAAATCAAGATGCCTTGGGCCCGGCGGGATGGCTCAGTGGTCTAAAGCCCCTGCTTGGGGAAGCTTGGGCGGCTTCAGGGACTGCGGTTCGATCCCCGGCACCACATGCTGCGCCAGCCCTGACCTTGGGGTGGGCTGAGCCAGCCAGAAAAATGAGTGAATAAACAAACAAAGGTTCTGAAAAAAGAATTAAAAAAAAAAAAAAAGTCTACATTTAAAAAAAAAAAAAAAGAAATCAAGATGCCACATGGTCTGGACCCGAGTGCCCAGTGTACTAGGTGAAATCTACCTGTACCTTCATGAGTATCACTGAAAACACATGTCTTATAAAAAATAATAATAATAATACAGTCAGACCTGAAGAAAAAATTTGGTTCCCTGACCCAAGAAAAGACTGATATAAAAGAAAAGAAAAAAAAATGAGGCTTTTGGATAACAACAAAAGCAATCTTTTAAAGGTGCTCTAATCAAATAAAGTAATAAAAAAGATACAAGGTTGTTCACATTTAAACTGGTCCCTGATCATCCTGAATTGAAGCGTATAATTTAATATCTTATAGCCAGAATCAGTATTGTAAAGTCAACTAAAATATTAAATTTAATTAATCCACTTCCTGTTTATAAAGCTTCATTTTAGGGTAATCAATACAGAGAAGCATTTTTATTAGTATACACAAGCTTAAATATCACATGCTTTTTTATATGAGAAATCTATCATAGAAATAAATAAAGAGCAAAATAGAAAAGCATTTCAAATGGATAGTTATTTCAGAGTAGCTAAATATGTCAACAGCACTTGCATTTTAAATCCCCAGTCCTATGAAGAGCTTTCTCCCAGGGATTGTTAATTCCTTGAGCTAAGGTAGCAGATGGTGGGCAAGATTCTATAGATATCCTTCAAACTTCTACACAAAGTAGAAGCAGAATTCTATATTTGGATGCAGTCAACATAACTTCTGTAGACTACCTCTGAATGGCCCTAAATATATTTTGGCACACTATCAAAGGATTTCTAGAAAATATGAAAAGTCAAAAAAGATAGATAAATCTAATTCTAAGAAACTTGTACCAAGGAGAACAGAGTAACTACGGTGTGGGGACATAGCTTTGTAGAACAGGTGTTGAGCTGTACATGACAAAGCTTGGGTTTGGTACTCAGAACTTAAAATAAAAGCAAGTAAATAAACAAAGTGACTAGGAATTCCTGAGAGTTCAGAAATATATATATATATATATATATATATATATATATATATATATATTAAGATAGAAACGTGGGCTCTGCATACATTGGCCTAAAATCTGATCTCTACCTCTACTAAGCTGGATAACCTCTAACAGTAGCAATACTAGCCTCTTATAATTATTGTGAGGACTAAATAAGATAAGTGAATGTGTACCCGTGATCAACAGAATGCAGGCTTTGCATGATCACTAAATAAACTCAGCAGTTATTGTTATCTTCATCTTTATTAATAATGCTAATCTACTCTAAATTCCGTGTTTGAAATTATGTAATAAAATAGTCTATTCTATGTTTTATTTCCAGAGTTTTACAACAATAATAGCTCATGAATTTGTTGAGCTCTGATAATCATCACCACATACACAGATGTTTTGTTTAGTGAAACAAGGATGCATGAAAATTTAGTAGTTTTATGCCAAAGGATCTATAACTAAAATAATTCCAGAATATATTTTTCTTCAAAATTCTGTTGAGTACTGAAATCTGGATCTTTAGAAGTATTTTTAAAACTTTAATAAGTAAAACACTAGATAGATCCATCCTTTTAAATTTTAATAAGCCAATTAAATCCAATAATATTGAAACTATAATGTTGATTGTTTTAGGTTTTCTTTTTTACTTCATTCTGTGACTATGTTTCATGTCAATAATGAAGATCATTTTCTTGCAGTAATAATGTAGCATTTTGGCATTCTTTCCTGCTAGTCTTGAAACATGTGGGAAAAATAAAATAAAATAAAAGCACTCCAGAGCCAGCCTGATAGCGCAGCTCCTATATAGGTTCACCACAATGGCCAGGGGTTCGATCCCTGGCAGGCTGTGCTGGCCCCACCCCTGGGGCACACTGAGACGAGGCATGATGGCGTGAGCCTGTAATCTCAGCGCTTGGGAGGCTGGAAACAGGAGAATCACTACAAGTCCAATCTACATAGTGAGACCCTGTAGACTTTGTAGACCCTGTACTAAATACAAAAATAAATAAATACAAAATAAATAAATAGATAAATAGGTAACGCACTCCTGTGCTGCTCAGAAAAATAACCTGATGAAGTTGGAAATACTGAGCATTGGACTGGGCTGGCCCTGCTTTTGATATAGCTTTCATTGGCTACCTATGCTCAAGGTTGAATGTTAATTTCACATTTAACTTCATGCTACCATAGGCAGCTTGATAATTATATTTCAGATCAAAGTTGACGCTTCAATTAGAAGTATGTTCTTATTCTTTGCTTCATTAGGTCAGTGAGTTTTAGTAGCTTGGCAGGTGGATAGGTGAAAGTTTATTTCAGGTAATAAGCAGGAGCAGTGAAAGTGCTGAAACAACGTCTTGGTGGAAAGAGGCAGAACCCTTTTGATGTATTCTAAGAAACAGAGCAGAGCAAGACTGGGCAGGTGTGATATCTATTCAAGGAAACTGTTCATAGTGATAATTGCAGTGAAGGTCATTTTAAATCTGAACTTTGATTTATAGCTTTGTGTTTTCAAACATTCATGGAAGCTGAGGGAGAATGTGAATCTAAGATAGCAAAAGCAAAGTTACTAGAATCAATTTATTTTTTTTTAAATATGGGTCCTCAAGACTTGGCCTGGGGGTAATAAGATGTATTCTTATTAAAATTAAAAAAAAAATAAGTGTACATATGTGATGTTATAGTCAAACATGTTGCCACTTGGGGTTCCTGGAAACTAAACTAATATGACAGAAGTCTCTCAAGTCAGGTTAAAATAGGTGCTCATAAACATTTGTATCATTTGTATATCACCAATCATATTGAAATCCCATTATTATTTTTTTATGACAGTCTGTTTTAACATAAACAAGTGTTGGAATCAATCAATGTCCATTTGCAGAAGCTTCTTGTCCAAGTCTGAAGGCACAGCTGTGTCTGCGCCCTGCTCGGCAGCCTGTGGGCCTGGGCTGTCTCCTAGGCCATCCACTGGTCCATTCTGCTCAGCAGCTTTTTGCTCCTCTTTTGGAGGTTCCACTTTGGGCTTGGGCTTTGAAATTATAGCGTTACAGGTACTCGTCAGCTCCTTCATTTGAAATCCCATTATTTTTTAAATTAACCCTTCTTCTTTTTAAAAATGTATTTGGCACAGGGTCTCCCTACACAACTTGGACTCATAATGGTCTTTCTGTTTTCAGCCTCCTCAGCGCTGGAATTGCAGGTGTGCATTGCCATGCCCAGACTGTGTGGCTGGCTCAGCGTGCCAGGGGAGGGGAAGATGCCGCATGCATTGCCCAGGATCCAACCCCAACCCTGAGCTTGCCTAAGCAGGTGCTCAGTCCCTTGAACTATCCCGACATCCCTATCCTTTCTTCTTACATTATTTAAAGGGAGTCATCCTTTGCAGATTCTTTATCCTGAACAATGACCTCTTTTTTATTACATTTGATGAGAAATAATAATGTGACAGTTTCAAAACATGTTAGTAGTACATTCCCAATGATTGATACAATGCATATTGCTGTTCTCCTAGTAGTTATTTAGAGCACAGGATGCAGACATGATAATTTTTCTAATCATTATTGATACAAAAATTTCTTTTCATTGAACTAAGAGAAAGTAGTTGTATGCATAGTCCAATATTCCATAAAATTAGTGGGCTACAAGAATAGTCAATATTTTGGCTCTAACCCTTCAAAGTCAATGAGGACTCAGGACATAAGAGAACTGTGCTGTAACACCCTATAATTCAGAGGTGACCCAAATTTTCTGTTCAAGGAGATTTTGGGACCAGAGAGGAAAGAGACTGATAAAGTATAGTGTGCCTAAGGAGAGTCGCCCAGACAGACAACATTCTGTCAGGCTTTCACAGAGCAAACTGGTCAAACAATGGCCATGACTCATCCAGATGGCTGAAACTGACAACAGTGCTACAAAGCACTGTACATGGTTTCAAGGTAAATCCTGAGGGGATTTGACTGACCTTAGGAGATAACAAAAGTTACATGTTCTGTTATACAGGTCTTCCTTTAACTTGCCCTTAACCACCCAGCAGAATAGTTGAACCAGGACTCATAAAACATAAAGCTAGATTATTATGTCAAGCTGTAAAAGGCTTAAATCAACAACAGCTTCTGATGTTGCCAGTTCTGCCAATAACCCACAACAATGACTTCTGAGGACCAGCACATAAAACAATTTGTAGATGAAATTCACAATAATGTAGACACATTCTCAAGTAAGCAACTGCTCTACTTAGCAAATGGAAGAGACTGGGACCATGGTAAGGCTGTAGGGGTCATACGGATGTCCATCATATTATCCACATGATGAACTGGAAATCGAGTGAGGGTCCTGCTTCTTGATCCTCATTACACCAACCGGGGTCCAACAGCAGCCCATAGCATGAAGCAGTCGTTACTGTACTGAATGTCTTCTTTCAAATTTATAAAGGGAAAAACTCCAGAGCACTCCTAAACCCACATAGGGCTGACAGGCAGCCGTCCAGTTCTGTAGAAACATGTACGATACAAGAATTCCCCATGAATTAAAAGAGAAGCTGGTGCCTCTGCTAAATATCTACCTAGTGCTAGTGCACCAAGTCAACAGCATTCGCACCAAGCATAAAAATGTTACTGCATCTCCAAGAGAAAGAAAGTGAGCAAGCAAGCTAGATAAAAAGGATACATATATCCCACATTATATAAAAATTTGCCAGCAAATATTAATGAAAACTAATTATAAATATTGACTTTTAAAATATAAAAAGTAATGTTATCTCCACTCCTGCCATTTCTCTGACACTTATCACCACAGTGACACAATGAACCTCCCTATTAGTAAAACTTAACACCAGGACTTTGGGCATATGGATCAAAATGATGCATTGACTGGCCTCTGCCTACCTATTGTCCTATTTCAAAATGAATATAATAAAATAACGAATGCACCTCTTAGTGTTTGTATATTTATTGAGAGAAAGAAAGCTCCTGTCCGAGAGAGGGACAGGAGCGGGGTCCTGAGTGGGTGTCCCCCTGTATGATAATTTAGTAGCCTGGTACATGTTTAATACTTTGAATATAGCAATGTGATTTGCACTGAGGACTCAATGACTTTTGTAATATTAACACCTTTGAATAGTTTGGATTTCATTAGGATGTTTTATCATGCCTCTTACTTTGAAACATGAACAGAAATCTTAAGTTTAAATAATAAAATGATGAAATCCTTTGTAAGTCATTAATCCTTCTAGTCCCAGTGTGAGGTTACATATCAAGATATTATCAGATCAACGTAAAACTAAGTTTAAAAGTTTTGTTTGATAAACCAACAAATAAAAGTAAAATAATAGTAGAGTCATCTGCCTATGATTTTAGTGATTCATTGAATTTATAATGTAGAGGTAACAGCTAGAGATAGAGATGAAAGTTGATGGAGAATACCCCTGATAAGACTTTCGTCCATAACTGTACCGGGGCAGTCCCTTTCCAAATGAAAATTTGCATAATTGTGTGAGTACATAGAGTATAAGAAGAGTTGTAATTCTGAAGCAAGGAAGATGCATGAGCAAATCACATATTACATTCGTGTTTATTCAGAGTGTACTTGTTATGGCGAAAGAATATAAGCTGACTATACGGATAAGATAGTCACCAAATGAGTAATTGTTTTTTGATTTACCTGGTAACTTCCAGAAATGCATGAAGCGTTATTAAAATGAGCCACTGTATTAACTTAACGTGAATACGCTTCTGGTTTTCATTGTTTATTTCGTTTGTAAGAGTGCAGCATGTAAAAGGGTATCATGTTTCCTAATCTCACCTCTGATTGGATTGGACAATCCTGTCTTTAGCCCATGCCATCTACATTCACCATAAAGGGTCACCATCCTTTGAGAAACAATTCCATTACCAAAAAGTAGCACATAAAGATATAAGTGAAAAAAGTCTTTCGTTTCCATTGAATTGAAGACATTTTTCTTCATATTGAGAACTCACAATCACTATTAGGACCCCTCATAATTCCTTTCATAATAGGTATGTTGCCATTTTTAATTGTCTTTAGGTTAACTGGATTCATCTTCCCGTTCTATCTCAGGCCCTCTTATTTTGAGCACTTGCATGTTTCTGTATCTTTCTTTTAAACTATGATACAGTCTGAATGTCAGAGCTGTAGAGGAAGCTGCTCAGCATCTTTTGTGTGGCATGATTGAGAGATGTCTACTGTGGTTTACAGAGAAAGTTTTGGAGACTTTCATGGAGTAAATAGTTCACACAGATATTAGCTCTGGCCTTTACACGTGCATGATTTTTTAACATATTATGAACCATATGGCTGAAACTCATAGTGATCTACCTGTCTACAGCCTCCTAAGAGCTGGGATTACAGGCAAGTGCCACCGTGCCCAGTCTCAATTGCCTTTCAGCGTGCCCCAGGGATGGGGCTGGCCCCAGGGGTGAGGCCTGCATGGCAGGCCCTGGGAATCAATCCCTTGGCCCCTGTGCCTGCTTGCAGGTGTTTTAATCCCATGAGATATTTCGTTGGCCCTTCCTCATGGCTTAATTTTGTATGACACTTGCATTATAAGACGGTTTCCACAATTAAAGAGAAAGATAATATAATGTGGTTGTTTAAAATTTTCTCTTGTGTCAGAAAAAAAAATTTTACTTAAGTTTTGATTTCTTCTTCTGCAAAATTAATTTCTCGTTCACTACATAGAATTGAGGATTTAATAACATAAGTTTAGCATTCAGAAGTTTTTAGTATATAATGATCATTATACTCACTATAATAATTTAATACAGTGGTATCTGTTAGGAGATAATTGATAAGTGGTTGTTCATTACTATTTCATTCTACAATTATAATTTGCCATAGTTGAAACTTCATTCTAATAGTAGTAGTAAAATATAATGATGTTAGAAACTTCCTAGAGTGTCAGGTGAGATCCTTTAAGGGGAAAAAGTCCTTATAAAAATGACGCAAGTTCAATTCAACCTTTAGAGTTGAATTGCTCACAGAGTATATATGAATCCCTTTGTGGAGTTATTTGCATTTAGTTTTTTCTTTTCTTACTAAAATATAGCCCTGTGGAAGAAAGCCACTATTTCTACACAACAAACATAAACCACATCAACTGGAAATGGTGAGTAGAATTCTCTGAACTTGTTTTTCATCTATCTAAAGGCATTTAAGAGTATTCAGCCAACAAGAGAGCCATTACTGTTACAGTGCTATGAATCTTAAAAAGATTTACATAGTTTGATGTGCTATAAGCCAATAACATTATCATTTTGTTATATACATGCTTCACTCTGTGTAAGTGATTTGCCAGGAGAACTTGTGTGTACATTCATTAGATCATTCAATGTTTAGGCACAAAGTGTGTGTGTGTGTGTGTGTGTGTGTGTGTGTGTGTGTGTGTGTGTGTGGTGGGCATAATGAAATAGGGGATACGACAGCAGTTCCTTGTGTCCCCAGAACTTGCACACCCTAGAAGTCAGTGATGAGCTCTTAGGAGGTAGCTGGTCTGTAGTCCCCATGACCCCCAGGGATGGTCTGAATGAGGCAAGGTCACCGAGGCCGGAGGTATCAGATGGCCAAGGCATTCCATCAGGGTCAGCAAATAGCGTGGCTGTAAAAACATTCTTGAAATAAGGCCACCAAGACTAATTGAAGCTCTACCCCTATAAAAATAAAGGTGAAAGTTAATGTACTTGGGCTCTAAGGGCACCTATAAACCTCTAGTCAGTTAAAAAAAAAAAAAAAAACTGGGCATCAGCAAGTACATAAACTTTTAGCGTGCCTATAATTGAATACTTAGAAAATCAGCGTGAAACAAGAAAACAGCAAGAGCTCTGTAGTCAAGAGATAGAAATGAGTTAATAACCATGGAAGAAATCAAAATACAGAGCCCTGGACTTGAGCTAAGCGATAAATGCAAGGGAACAGTGAGGATGCAGTGAATACAGTTCCTCTGCCTCCAACTTCCGTCATTAGAGCGATGATTGAATATAGAGGAAAAGGCAGTAAAACGAGACGCTTACCTAGAGGCACAGCTTGCAACTCATAGTGCCTTAGTATAAATGCCTTCAAGTTGACTTCCCTTGTACAAAATTGGAGTGAAATAAAAGCAATACTAGCAGAAAAATGGAAGAAAATGATAAAAATGAACTGCAAAATAAGCACAAAACTATGAAGAGAAGGGTTTGTGTTTCCACTCAGCATATAGAAACCTACAGGGCAATATCACTTCCTTAAAAGGAAGCAAATCTGTTACTTCTTTTTGAGGCCAGGAGAAAAATAATTAGACAAGCGGGACTAAATTTCAAACAGCTGTGAGCACACAACTTATTTCGCTACTGCAGAGGATCGAAGGGGGAAACTTGGTGAGCTCACTGCTTTCGAATCAGTTCAGAAGGCTGGCCAAATAGCTCAGTTGATTAAAGTGCCTATAAGCAGGCACAGGGGTCTGAGGTTCAACTCCCGGACCTGCCATGCCGGCCCCAACCCTGGGATGCCCTGAGGTGAGAAAAAAAAAAAAGCCCCCCATCAAATCAGTTCAGAAGTAAAAGTTAAAATTACAACAGATTTTACAGTATGCAAGTAGGCTCCAAGAAAGCTTAATTTCCTGGAAACCTCAGAGAAATGAAATGCACATTCGTTCACCAGATTACATCAACAAACATAAATGTCAGAGAATGCATTCACTATTATAGGAAGTGCATTAGAATTGGGCTAATGGTAAATCTAAATGTGTAAACTGAGACACAGAAGAAAGTGTTTAAAACCTCACATCCAACAAGAAGTGTAGAGTATATAGAATAGTTTAATACACATATAATCAGGGTTTTAAAAAAATGAAATGAAATATTTGAGATTTGGGACAATTTTTTCCTAAATCAATGAACAAAAATGATGAAGAAATTTTAAAAATAGAAGTAAAATGTAAAGAAAATTATAACTAAGCCTAGCAAAGATCCATAGTAGCACATATCCAATCAACTAGCATGTAATACAAATAGAGATAGAGAGTAACTAAAAGAAGACAACCTGCCCGCTCAGAATTTTTTTTTTAATGGCCTGCTCAGCCTGCCCTGGTGGTGGGGCCCATGCAGCATGTGGTGCCTGGGATAAAACCGTAGTCCCTGTGATTGCCTAAGCTTTCCTAAACAGGCTCTTTAGACTGTTGTTGAACCATCTTGCTGGCTCTCAGCTCAGATTTTTTTTTTTTTTTTTTTTTTTTTTTTTGCCTTTTTGAGACAGGGTCTCACTATGCAGTTCAGGCTGGCCTTGAGCTCACTTTTGTAGCCCAGGCTGGTCTCGAACTTGCACCAATCCTCCTGCCTCAGCCTCCCAAGTGCTGGGATTACAGGAGTGAGCCACCACGCCAAGTTTAGCTCAGATTTTTTTAATGAACAAAATTTCACTTGAAGAATAAGCAAGAACTCAGCGTTTGTCTAGAGACAAAGCAGTAAGAAAGTCTTTAGCAAAAGGAGTATGACCCTCCTTTGAAAATGTAAGTCTAAATACACACACAGCAGTTCCAGAATGGAAAATTTGGGTGAGTGTGAAAAAAACTTAAGTCATGCAAATCCATACAAAGAGAAGCAAAAAAGAAAAAAGTATTTTCAGAGTTATGGCAGGTAAAGTTAAAGTATATAATACTTTAAAGGATGAAAATGAGAAAACTGGTCACACAATGTTGAAAGATTGTTATATTACATGTGCAGCATTAAAATACGATTGTAGAGAAGACTGTAGCAGTGTAAAGACATATATTACAGGGGCCAGTGAGATAGCTGAACAGCGTAAAGCAGTCTAAAGCACCTGCTTAGGCCAGTTTAGGCATGCCTAGGGGCCACAGTTTGGTCCCTGGCACTGAGCGCTGCACCAGCCTTGTGCCAGCCACACACACACACACACACACACACAAAGACATATATTGCATCTCATGTTTTATGAAGTAAAAACATAAACGTCAAAAGTAAAGGAAGTTAAAGGAAGCAAGGAACAGAGAACAGGAAAGAAAAGGAAACAGCGTTCCAGAGCAGTCATAAATCTAAGTGTATATAATTGCATTAAATAAAAAAGGGCAGAATGTACAAGCTAAACCTAGAATGTAGTCAGATTAGAAGAAAAAGCATGGCTCAGTGCTGGATCCACTTTAAAATCTAGCATCATGTAATTGCATAGGTTGACTAAAAGGAAAACAAGGATATGATGCTAAGACCGACTAAAAGAAAGCCATAGCGAACAAATTAGTGTCAGGCAGACTAAATTTCAAAACAATGATTTTTACTAGAAATGGGAGATAAATTTCCTGATGATAAAGGAATACACACCTGATAAATGGATTCATATTTCATGAAGCAAACACTAAACTTGAAACAGAAATAGAATTTACTGTTGTAATCGGAGATATTAACACTATCCCTTTAATGATAGGAGAATAAACCAACAAACATGATTAAAGTGTAGATTTCAGCAGTGAAGGTCAACTTGCCTTAGTTAGGATTTATACATGTATAATTAAATAACACCAGAGCTCACTTAAAAACTTTTTTTTTTTTTTTTTTTTTTGTCTTTTTGAGACAGGGTCTTGTTATGCAGTTCAGGCTGGCCTTGAGCTCACTTTTGTAGCCCAGGCTGGTCTCGAACTTGCACCAATCCTCCTGCCTCAGCCTCCCGAGTGCTGGGATTACAGGTGTGCGCCACCACGCACGGCTTAAAAACATTTTTTAAAAAAGTCCTGATCTGGAGTTATAGCTCAGTGACACAGTGCCTGTCTGACAAGTGCAAGGTCCTGAGTTTGAGTCCCAGGATCAAAAGAAAGCAAGAAAGATAAAAGAAGTCTACACAAAACTTCACCAGGACGTGGTATATTGTCAACCACAAAATAGGTATTGACAAAGTTAAGAGATGTTATATGATACTATATAACAAAACAAACTAAAAACTCAAAATAAAAATGAAAGATTACTAAACATTTGATAATTAAATGTATGTTTAAATAACCAATAGCAAATAAACACATAAAAATTAGAAAATATTATAAAATTACATAAGAAGTGAAAACCATAGCATATCAAAACATGTGGAATATAGCCGGAATGGTGTTTAAAGGAAAATGTATAACACTGCATATCTAAAATAGACCAAAAAAATGCATGCACAAACATTTAAGTGTTCACCTTAAGAAAATAGAAAATTACAAGCAATTAAAAACCAAGAGGCAAAAGTGACAGGCATAATATGAAGCACTTGGATAAAAGGATGAAAATCATAGAGAGAAAAGAAATCAATGAACCAAGATGCAGTTATCTGAGTATATATAATGAATATAATGCCAGGTTTTGATCAAGAAAATATGGGATAAGGGCTGAAGAGATAGCTTAGCACTCTAAAGGCCTGCCAGGAAAATGCAAGGACCCGGGTTTGATGCCCAGAGCCACACACCATGGCAGCCCTGAATCCCAGGCGTGGTGACACACACCAGTAATTCCAACCCTGAGGAGGCTGAGAGAGGGCAATCCCTCTGGTCGCTATGTTAAGCTGTGTAGCAAGACCCTGTACCAAACCAATGAACAAATAAAGATTTTTTTTAACAAAAGAAAGTATTAAGCAGAGTAATACTACCATTGGGAATCAAATAACAATATCATGAGAGATTCCACAGATATCAAAAAGAAACATCACGAAAAATAACTTTAATAAAGTGAACACATCGGAAAGACACAAGCTGTGAGGGTGCACCTTGAAAAAATTTCTCCAGTGATTGCTTCTCCCACTAACTGTCAAAATATTTAAAACATTAACTAGGGGACCAGCAGTATGGCTCAGTGGTCTAAAGTGCCTGCTTAGGAAAGCTTGGGTGGCTGGAGGGACCACAGTTCAATCCCCAGCACCACATGCTGCGCCAGCCCTGCCCTCAGGGCAGGCTGAACCAGCCATAAAAATAAATAAACAAACAAACAAACAAAAGTTCTGAAACAAGAAAAAATAAAATTAAATTTTAAAAAATCCCGGCAGGATGGCTCAGTGGTCTAAAGCCCCTGCTTGGGGAAGCTTGGGCGGCTTCAGGGACCACGGTTCAATCCCTGGCACCACATGCTGTGCCAGCCCTGGCCTCGGGGTGGGCTGAGCTGGCCATGAAAATGAGTGAATAAACAAACAAGGGTTCTGAAACAAGAACAAATAAATAAATAAATAAAACATTTTTTAAAAATTAAGAAATAAAAATAAAACATTAACTAAAAATTTTTCCTACAGGTGGCACATGCTTGTAATCCCAGCACTTGGGAGGCTGAGGCAGGAGGATCTGTGCGAGTTCAAGACCAGCCTGGGGTACAAAAGTGAGCTCAAAGCCAGCGTGAACTGCATAGTGAGACTCTGTTTCAAAAAGACAAAAAATAAAATAAAAAATAAAAAATAAATTTTTATCATACAGAAGCAAATGGCTTAGGTGGATGCACTAATGAATTTCCAAGCTGACAAGAAAGAAATAGTACAAATCCGTGCTAAATTTCGGAACATATGCTGGTGTGGTAGCTCACTGACATAAGTGCCTGCCTGGCAAGCGTAAGGCCCTGAGTCCTTCGCCCAGTACTAAAGAAAATAAAATTCTGAAAATACAGGTGAAAATGTAAATCTTCCCAACATTTTAGAAGACCAAAACTTGAAAATATATTCAAAGAAAATAAAACACCTGAAACCTATTACAAATCGAGATTTTTAAGAATGCTCCGGCAGTAAACACCAACATATATGATGATATAGTAAAAGATAATATATTATGAACACATGAGGCTCAACTTGAGAAGATGAAATTACTGTTGACTATATAAGCAAAGACACTCAGCACAAAATCATCTCAAATATTGGAGAACAATATTGAAAACCATGAATGAATCTTTCTTAATATTTTTTATTGTTTAAATTTAACAATGGTTATATTACATATTTTCATCATCAGATCAGTTTAGATTAATACATATAGGTATATAAGATTGATCAAACAATTAAACATTTACCCTTCTAAATCAACATTACTTTTCCCCCCCTTTTTCTTTTCCCCTTTCTTTTCTTTGAAAATTGACATATTGCATATTGTCCTCACAATCGTTCTACAGAGTACAGTGTGTGGGCATGACCCACCTCCCTATTGATGTTGCTTAGAAAAAAAAAAGAAAAGAAAAAAAAAAAGGAAAAGAATATATTTCTCTTTGGACTAAGAGGAAGCAGATACATACACAGTCAAATGTTCTGTAATTGTAGTGGGCCACCAGTGAAGCTTGTGATGTTGGAGGCTATTGAATCTAAGTCTCCTATAGCTCATCTCACTAATCTAGCTCTGCATTTCATGCGTTGTAATTAAGCTTTTTTTTTTTTCTTGGAAACGAACAAAATGCCCATCATTTGAAGAATGGTTAAAAAAATGTGGTATTTTTATACAATGGAATACTACTCATCTATAAAGAATGATAAGTTTGAAGACTTCATATATAAATGGATGTATATTGACCATGGATGAATCTTAAAAGCATTATTCTAAGTGAAAGAAACCGAGCAATAAAGAGCACACACTGTATTTGCGGTTCGCGCAGCTTCTGGCAAAGGGCAGAATTGTGGCGAAAGACTCAGTTGCTTCTGGGACTTGGAGGTGGTGCAGCATGGTGGAAAGGGACGGGAGGCAAATTTGGGAAGCAATACAAAGTGTCTATGTCTTCAATGCAGTGGAAGTTACAGGTTTCCCATCGAGCTGTACAATTCAATAAAGAGTGGAGTTTGAATTCCAAGTGTGATAATTATGCTTCAATGAACAGACTTCAAAAGCAGCTAGGAGGTATGAGACCTACTTCTAACTTGCTAGTAGTTAGTATAAGGATCCCTCTGGCGACCACAGCCATGGTGAGCTTCACAGACATTCCTCCTAAGTGTCTCTCAGCAGTTTCAAGCACAGACAGTGTGCCGGGTCTCTTTTCTCTCTCTTTCCTCCAATGTTGCGCCAGTTGGGCTCCGTGAATAGCTGGGCTGTTGTTAAATTGCACAGCAGAGAAGTACTGAAATCTTAGTGTTTGTTCTGCAGGTTACCTCCCCGTCTAGTTTGCTTTGGACAAGCGTTGTCTTTTGACAAAAGATCACGCTTCCGCCTGGATCCTGGTGTCTGTGGATCCCTGGAATCCTTGCTATCCCCTCAGGCCTAGGGAGCTAGCTGTCTATTGCTGGATCACTATATCGCACCGACCTTGGTTCCCACACCTGCTGCCCACACGGCATTTTCCTCCATTTCCTCAGGGTGAACGGGCCTCTTCTTTCCTGTCAGAATGCTGACTGACAGAGCGAATCTCAACACTGGTCCCAACCCTGTCAAGCTATGAACCCTTGGGCCACACTTCTGACAGATTTTGAACTTCCATTTTTCCACCTGCCACACAGTGTTTTTATCAGAATTAAATAAGAATGTGACAACTGACAAAATGTTGGTCAGCGTTTTCCTGTTTTACATCTTAGGTTCTACCCATCTCTCACCAGAAGCTGATTTTCTATTTCTTTGATTCTTCGCATGTTCCCACTTCTCTCTTTTTTAAAGATAGTTGAATTTTTTCCTGTCTGGTACAAATGTATAAGTAGATCACCTAACGACAGCTAATATACAGAGGCCTGTGTAAGTGGCTTAAATGTACCATGGTTGTGTTACTGAAATAAACTGTTGCTATTTCTACTGCTGCTAAACGCTTGGGTCAAACTTTTGAAGTAGGTCAACAAAATCCACAAATAGGGTGGAATATTTGGACCATCTAAGCAGGGACAGATCTGGAATAAATCAGGTGCAGCTATCACTTGTCAGCATGCTAAGGGCGACATTTCAAATAAGGGTAGAAGGGACGTCAAGAGTATTGGCTATGGTAGCCTCAAGATGCATCCATTAAATCTATATTGAGAGTTTTCCATCATGTGGATTCGGGGCACATAATTGTTTCATGGCAGTAATGTCTAAAGAAGGGCCCACAATAAGGCTATATTTTTATCTTGACTTGTAAGCTATCACCGCCAACTACTCACATTTCAAGCTTGTGGAGACATATGTTATCCCTGGGAACCTTTCATAAAAATGAAGCATTTTACTGTCCCACCAATTCAGTATTCTCTGGTCAGTTCTCCTCTCTCCTTTCAAGTTAACCACGTAATCATTCCTACACTAGTGAGCAGACTTTTAAATATCCTTGAAGCAGAACCAAAAGTAGCCAATTTATTTCTGTTTGTGTGAAGGTATGATCTAGTTTGGACTGTTCTCTAGCTTTTTAAGTTGCAAGACGAAACTGCAAGGGCAAATGACTGCATGCGAGATTAAGGAGCTCTGCGTTGGGAACTGGGCTCCATCATCACACCTAGCTGCGTGGTCTCACAGGGTCGCTTTGCGTGTCATAGCCTCAGACTTTGTGTCTGTTAAATGGAACCTGCTGCTAGACAAAAGAGCCAAGAAAGATTTTAAGCCATAACATATTACCTTTCGAGTGTTATGATCTATTTTCAAGAATTTGTGAGTGTAAGTATACAAACATGATTAATAGACAAGGACCTGAAAGACACCTTCAGAAGGATCAGTAATATTTTGGTTGAAAGAAAATTAAAATACTAGAAAATAAGAACAAGATAAGGATGGCTACAAAGTCTGCATTTATAGCCTAAGTGTCACAGTTCAGTATTTATAGGTTTGTTAGTGACAGGCTTCCCAGGATAGCTCGTTAATTGCAAAGTAGCTATGGGTTTCACTGACACAGCATTGTACACCTGACCAGTGGGGAGAGACTCGTTACATCTGCAGATGATCATTTAATGAAGGGTCCAAGAAAGACACTAATAAGTCAGTTTGGGTTACAAACTCTTTAAATCTTACTTTGAAATGTCCCGGTGAGTTTAGCAAATTTTAGGGCAACACATTTTCCAAGTGTGATTTGTAAAATTCAGAGCTGGACTAAAACCTCAGAAAGAATTGATGGGTCTGAAGCGGAATACAATACTAAATATATACTGAAATTTTCCACAGTTAAGCTCCCATTGCTTTTAAATGCCATGCAAGCATAGATAGGAGAAGAAAACGGGAGAGAAGAGAGAAAGAGGGAGAGAGGGAGAGAAAAGGGAGGAGACAGAGAGAGAGGGAGGGAGAGAGAGAGAAAGAGAGAGAGAGAGAGAGAGAGAGAGAGAGAGAGAGAGAGAGAGACTGAAAAGAGCTTTGGGAAAATGTGCCGTGGAAAGTCTGTAGAAATGATGTAAGAGAAAGCAAAGGCAGGGATTGGAGTAAGAGATGTATAACTGAGACTATAAAAACTTTCAGAGAAATCTCACCATCAAGGCTGAGTTTTGGAAGAACTACACAGACAGGATTCTAGAGTTAGAATCTCCTCATTGATTGCAAGGTAAGTGAAATATAAAAACTGATGAAGATCTGAGGGATTTTTCCCCCTCTTAACTGTTATATTTGCCTCCACATACTTTCAAAATACTTTGAATATCTTGGTTTTGTTAAGATTAGATGAGGTTTTGCTGATATAAATTTTCCCTCTCTAAAATGATTAGGTCATCCAAGATATTTACGTAATTCAAACTGAAGGTGGAGCTAATTGTTTGCTCAGATACTTTATATGTATTTCATTGCTTTGTGCTCTCTTAAAATTTCACAGCAAAGGAAGGAAACTAAGAGAATGATGCTATCTTATGTACTTGGCACTTATGTGTCCTGTCACAGATGCAAAAATAAAGAAATTATTTGATAAACAAAAGTAGTCTAGTTTAAATAATCTGTGTAGAATTTTTTTTCTTTTATGCTTCTATTAAAATGGGAGAATAGGAACATGCTTTAAGCAACCCATCTCCACATTCTGTACATTTAAAACATCCTCAATTTGTCATCATAAAGATAAAATATATCAATGTGGTAGTAAAATCTAGTTGAAGTAGAGTTAAACTATGTCTATTCTTTGGTATTAGAAGTATTTTTGTTACTTAGTGATTGAATTAAGTATTTAAATTCTAAATTTGTTTAGAGCTGTTGGAGAACAGTTTTGTTTCAGGTTTGATCTATAAATCTAAGCATGCACTCAATAAGCTCAGCTTGAGTAATGCAAGATATTTCTCCTTTGAATTATAACAGACAATAGGTTTAGGAATGTGGTTGTTATTTATTTTGAGTTATCCCTTTAGAAATGGATTACAGTGATTTTATTTTATTTTATTTATTTTTATTTTTGAGACAGGGTCTCGCTATACAGTGCAGGCTGGCCTTGAGCTCACTTTTGTAGCCCAGGCTGGTTTCAAACTCGCACTGATCCTCCTGCCTCAGCCTCCCACATGCTGGGATTATAAGCATGCGCCACCAAGCTCGGCTCGGTGATTTTAAAGTGCATATAAATTACAGAATTACTGCTGGAATTTTGCTAATTATCTAACCAAAATCATTAGGCACATTCTGTGTCTTCTCTGTATTGGTGCTACTCTGATACAAAGTTTTTCAAAGAGAGCCTTGTGGAGCTATGCGTCGAAGCCTCCCCAATCCATGAATTGTACTAGAGCTTCATTTAAGATGTGAAAGCCCTAGAGGCTGACATTTGTTTCATCCTCCTAGTCCTGGAGGTTGTTTTCTTTGCTTTGAAACTGACTCCTATGAGCCATCCTGGACAAGAGAGATTCGGTTATCTTTAGTTGACTAAAGGATCAACTCAAACTCCCGGGTTTCCATATTAAAGTATTCCTAACAATTTGTATTGCTGATTGATAAATTAGATTAATTGAATTTGCCTCAAAGGAAAATAATTCAAGGCAAGAAGTCTTAAAATATTGCCTCTACCAGAATCCCTAGGTACCTCCTTTGCTTTCTCAAGCCTTAAGTATGAGTTAGAGTTCAGCAGCACAAGAGCAATGAACAGCACAGGCATAGGAATGAATGAATGACCTAAAGAAGCTCTCTTGTGAGTCACGTTTGCTGGAAAAGGACTCTATCACAGAACCTCAGCACTAACCATTACACATTGCCTACCTTAACTTTCTGTTGCTGTTTTACCTAATGTGTTCCCTACCCATCAGCCATTTCTGCTTAAAGTTGATGATGCAATCAAAAGAACACAAACTTCGGAGTCAGAGAAGCGACTTCTACTCACGGCCCTCATTTCCACCACTTTGTGTGACCCTGGGCTGATCATTCAGCCTCCCAGAGGCTTGTCCTTACCCTGGTGACACCAGAGTCTACAGAAATAATGTAGGGACCTACAGTCGCCCACCTAGCTCTGGAAACCTCTCTAAATACCTAGCTCCCTACGTTGAATGATGTTTCTTCTGTAAGGCATTTTTAGCCAGGCTCATCTTCAGATTTCTCCAGACAGGTATCAGGGTACCTGTAGGGAACAGTGAAAAGCGTCACTCGTCCCCTATCACCTAGTGCCCTGATCAGCTTCAAGTGGCTGCAGCTCAGTGTCCACAGACACTGTCTCTTAGCTCACGCCTTCCTACCACACCCCTCCACCCTGCAGGGACGATGCCCCTGCCCCAGCCTCCCTCTTCACGCTCTGCTTCTAGGCATCTGCACCCCCTCACCTCTGAGGCTCCCTTTCAAGCAGTCCTCCACTGCGTGACTCACTTTTTTGGTCTAATTAGGGTGTTAACCTCAGCAGTTTCTAACACTGCCCTGCCATTCTAAAGTTCCATAGTCCTTTGCCACAAAGGCTCTACACACATGAAAACTGCACTTTAAGAGAATTATATATAAAATGGAATCAAAAATTCACTAGGGTTAACGAAACTCGAGCTTGAAGGCTAATGATGTTTGAACAGCATTAAGCTCTCTTCCTTTTGCTTTCTAGCCAGAAGAATATGCTCTATAATTTGTTTGTTCATATTTTCATAGGACTCACAATACTAAAACAGTAATACACCGGGTGGGTGAACCTTTGCTACTTAGGACTCTCTTTAGTGAAATTACTTTCCTTCACTCAATAATTGTATTAGATTTTATTTTCTAGATGCCAAGAATTAATTTTATTCCTTACAATTATGGGTGGAAAATGACACTTTTTCACACAAAAGAGCAATAATATTTTGAAGAATTATCACATTTAGAAGACAATGTCTGGAGAATATAAATATTACTTCTTGACTAACAGATTTGTTCTAGTAGCTTTGCCAGTATTATTTCTAATCCTTAGGATACCTGCAAATACTCCTTGCCCCATTTTCCTGAAGATATTGTTAAACAGGCAGGTCTGGCCAGCCTTCAGACCCGGGTCTACATCACTTCCTGGCTAATGGTTTTCTCCTTCTTCCCTTGCTTGCGTTGCAGTGTGCAGTCAATGCCCGGAGCCAGAAACTGAAGGTGCTTAGGTGACCCATATTATCAGTTTAGTCACTTTGCACACAAAAGAAACATAATACTGCCTGTGTTAGATCTAGCATGGTTGCTGTGAGGATTAAGGAAACAAATGCATTTTCCATAAGTAAAACACTATCCAAAAGACTTTTTAAAGTGACTGACAACAGTTCCACTTGAAGGAAGCGCAGTCCTTGCAAGACCAGCTGCTGCAGGAAGAAATTCCTGAAAGAGGACAATGCGGGGGACAAGAGAGCCCTGCTGGCACTCAACACCCTCAACACCCTGTGACCCCCACACACAGAGCTCCTAGTAAGTGTGTCCCATGCTTGCAACTCATAAAATTTATGATTTCCTTTCTTTATTAGCAATTCAGAAAATGCTATTTTATTGGCTATATCATCTTGCACAATATAAGTCAAATGTAAGACTTTTATTCATCCTGTTGCTGTGTCAGGAATCTAACCCAAGATCTAGCTCTTGCCAAGCAGGTGCTTGTGTCACGGAGCTATATCCCTCATCCTATTAAATATTATACTTGGGTACAAAGTGAGACAACGTGTGAAAGGTGTTGTGATATTCCAGTTCATCTTGAAGCCTATATATCCTATAGTTAGCTCCATTTATCCAAGTTAATTCTCTGAGAAGCTTTTTCATGGTACCTTAAAATTACCGATGCATCCAATGGCCCACCAGTATATTATTTGGAACTTATAGTTTTCCCTATATATACTTTTAAAGATTCCTTCTTCCCCAGTGATAGACATTATCATTAAACAATAATCTCTATCATAATTGTGTACAGTTACATGCCAAAGTTTTTTTCTGTTGTTTCTGGGTATGATGGCCTTATATCAAAAAAATGTTTAACTATTCAGATATCTAGGTGCAGGTTACTGGCTAGTAAGAAATCTTAAAACTCTGAAAGTATGATTGTCAGGAAATAAAGACATATGGCGCTTTCACTAGAATGAGGACGGATTCTGCACAATGTCAAAGGACAGGCCAGGACTCTAACATGCGCTTCCACTCATTTTCCTGTGAGTATAAAAACTTGCATCAGTCTCTTCTCTTTTCTAGACTGAGATAAGTGCTTTGACATGGATTTAGCATATCACACTGAAGGCGCTGACACCAAACTCCTGTTTAGCTACCACACAAAGCGGCCTCCTTCCTTCTTTCAGAGTGTGATACTGACTATGCCCGGCATTCTCTTCCGTGCTAAAATGCACTGGTGAGGACTGGGGAGATAGCTCCGTGGCACAAGTGTCTGCCTGGCAAGTGCAAGGTTGTGAGTTCAAACCCCAGTCTCACACACACAAAAAAATGCACTGGCGAGCAGGACATAGTCACTGCTCGCTCAGAAACTCACAATACAACTCTGCTAAACAGAGAGATTTGGCTTTTATTGGAATCTTTCTTTTGGAAGGCGAAAGTATCTGGAAAAGAATGAAAATGGCTCCAGGAGAATAAAATAATATCATACATAGGCACAGGTAAATTACCAGTTTTCCTGAATTGTAGCCCACAGGAAAAGTGACATGTTAAGATCTGCACTGCATTTAGCATCGATGTAAAATGTAGGTGTCTGTCACATTAGGAATAACTTATCCAAAACTTTCTTATTTTGTTTGAAATTTGTATTGGAGATGGCCAGATGTTTTATATTTATACAAATAGGTTATACTTGAAGGAGCATGAAGTTAGAAGTCTGAAAATGTGAGTCGTTATTATGACTCCTGTTACTGGCTTCTTGACCTTGGAAAACTTATTACCACCAGTTGAAGAGCAATAAGAAATAAGGAAGAACACATCCTGCTTACTCTAATTTTTTGCAAAAAGTCGGGAAATGTTAAACTTCTCAGCATCAATTTGTACTTCATTTTAAGAAGCTAATTGCGAAAGCTGGCCAAATAACTCAGCAGATTAAAGCAACTGCAAGCAAGAACAATGGCCGGAGGTTCGATACCCAGGCCTGCCATGCTGGCCCCACCTCCAGCATGTGCTGAGAGGGCAACTGAGATTAGGCATGGAGGTACACACCTGTAATCCTAACTCTTAGGAGGCTGTAAACAGGCAGGTCACTATGAGTCCAATCTAGCAATGAGACCCTGAACATCCTGAAGACCCTTTCCCAAAATAATTATTAAAAAAATCTAATTTCAAAATCATAGCCAAAACGTGAAGGATAATGGCCACCATGTAATTTATTAAATTTCGTAATGTGTGGAATGAGTTGCTAAGTATCAGAGGTAGTGCTCAGCTGTACTGGATTTTGAAGAAGAGGCTACGCATGAGATATGTGTTTGTAAAAGAAGCTACAAACTTCAGCTCAATTGTTGCTGATTCAATTGTTCCACAGTTTGAAAACTTTCATTGGAATTATGAGACTATTAAACTTCTCCCTGCTTCCAAGTACTAACTGCCACAGCTCCACTCAATTACTGTTTGCAAAGCCAGTTTCCTCAAAGTTTGTGGAATGACAGCCTCAAGAAAGGAGGGAACCCAATAATATGGCATTTGAGGCTATTTTTTCAACCATCTGGTTGCTTTGCTCATCAAAACCACAAATGACCTAGCTCAAAACTCCGCTAAACTACTGCTACTCATTGAAACATTGAGATTATCTGCATAATGAAGAACTATAACTTATCCTCGGATTTTTTTTTAATGTGAGTTTTCCACATTGTGTCTATGAATGATTCTCAGGTGCACTCGTGAGTGCATTAAACTTCATGTGCTCTGTGAGAAGTTGGCTTTGGTGATCTTGCTTCAGCTCACTCGCTGGACTTCGGGGGATGTAATTAATCATTTATATTGATTTATAGTTCATGAGATGTTTCATGAGCCATTCTTGAGTTCCCATGACCAAGGTCTTAGTTATAATGAAATATGAAAACAAAAATTATGTAGACAGTTTTTTCATAAATTTTTCTTACTCTAACTAAACAGCATTAAATACAAAATTAAATCATTGTACTACCTTTACTTAGTAAACTTTAGCTTGTCATGACTTCTACTTGTAAATTCATCAAATCATTAAAATTAAAACTAATTAGTTAAATATAATTAATTAATGAGGTAAGTTTTATTGGAGCATGTAGAATAATTAAGTCTTGCTCAAAGTGACCAAGCAATAAGAAATTCAACAAATATGTTTGCTTCTAGTTTTCAAATCGAATCCTTAGATTTTCCTTAGTATCACAGAAATCATAAACCAGTAAAAGAAAAACTTGTGCAAGTATTTTAATAATACATTTATTGAGATATCATGAGATTTATACAAGTTATCTTTGGCCTGTACAATTACAAGAGATGATCACAGAATGGCCAGGAACCTAGGGGCATTTCTTAGGACAGTGACCAGCTGCTGGGTAGCCTTGGTCACTGAGATTGCTACACCTTTTCAGCTTCTTTTCTAAGGGCAGGCAGTGTAGTGGCTTCTCTGTGACATAAGACATCACCTGGGATCCCCACCTACAGGTAATAATCATCGGTTGAAAACAAATCATAAAAATTTTCTTTTTTTGAAGTGTATATATGTTTGTACTGTAGTTTTCTGATACCATTAAGATCCTATAGACTGACTGAAATTTTTATTTTTAAAATATCCATTAATTTATAGGCAAGATTTTTGGATAAATAGACAGACAGGCAGGCAGGCAGGCAGGCAGGCAGACAGACAGACAGACAAGGTTATAGTGATGTATTTTACTATTTTTATTTTTTAATGTGTTTTAGTACTGGGTTTCACTATGCAGCTCAGACTCAGTGATCCTCCTGCTTTCAGCCTCCCTGGAGCAGGATTACAGGTATTCTCCACCAGGTCCAGTCTGTGGCCGGCTCAGCATGCCTGCAGGAGGGGCTGGCATGGCATATGGTGTGGGAGATCAAATCCCAGTCCCTGTGCTTGCCTGAGCAGGTAACTAGTCCATTGAGCTATCTTGCGAGCCCAAGCGTGTGATATTTGTGAAGGTTTCAGATGTGTGAAAATTCTCACTCTAAAAATCTCTGATTCTGTATCTACTAATTTTTTGTCCACGAAGGTGTGTGTTTATTGATACTGTATTCAAGGGATCATCTTATTTTAATAAACAAAGAGCTAATTTCAAATGTAAGGATGCAAGACACAATTATTTAAGAAGTATTAATCTTAATTATGTTTCTTTTTCTTTTTTGAGGGACCTGGGTTCGAACTCACAACCTTGCACTTGCCAGGCAGGCACTTGTGCCATGGAGCTATCTCCCTGGCCCCTTAATTATGTTTCAAGAAAGGTTTATATCTGGAGTAAGACAGCTCAGTGGTCTAAAGTGCCTGCTTAGGCCAGCTTAGGCAAGGACAGGAACCATGGTTGAAACCTTGGCACCACATGCTATGGTAGCTCCTCCCCTACGGCACACTGAGTGAGTCACTAAAAAAAAAAAAAATATATATATATATATATATATATATATATATATATATATACATATATACATATATGCATATATATATATATATATATACATATATATGTATCTGACAATCAAATTTAGTATCAGAGCATTCTTTCCTTCTCTGAACCCAAAAAAGAAAATGTAACTCTATTCTCTGGCCTATGAAACCTCTGTTCAATCAATTTTTATTTTGAAACTATAGGGGAATGCACTCTAATGACTTACATATAGTAGAGAAAGAAAAAAAATAGATAAAAAGTCCCAAGTAAACATTTGAAAGCAAATGTATGTGCTCCATTTCATCAATTCTGCCTTATATTTAACATTTCTGAGATTTCAATGTCTTATACTTGATACCATGTGACAGTTTAATGGATAGCGTTTTTTTCTTTAAATACATTTTTAAAAAATAGAATCTATCAACATAAATGGCATCTTAAACTAGAAGCTTCAGAGGCTCTGGCTTTTCAGCTACAAATATCTAAAATTATACAGGAGAATATTTACGTCACAGCTAATTGCCATCTTGTGTATAGCATCCAGCTGCGGTGAGGAACAGCAGAAAGATTTTCTTACCTAGCCTGTACCAAGCACCATCACTGCCTATGATATGAGCCCCTTCCATTTGGAAAAGGCCAGATTTGCCAACAGATTTTAAATGTCATAACCAATATCAGAGGTCAGTTAAGCTAACCCCATTTTTATTGGCCCGCAAAAAAAAAAAAAAAAAAAAAAAAAAAAGAATTTACACAGTCAAGGAAGTATCCAAATCCCACAACACAAGCAGCAAAAATCTTATTACAGGGAAGTGTACAGAGATTATATTAATCATTCATTTTTACATGCATGAAAAATCATTCTCACTGTTAGCTGTTATTCATGAAGCTCTTCTCTACTGCAAAAAAAATTGCATCACTATAACTTAATGCAGTAAGAATAAGCGTGAGATGAGAAATTTAACTGTTTTACAGATTTTTTTAGGCTTCTCCAACTCAGTGTCCCTGGAAAGCAGCCTCATTTTCAGAGAAAGAGCCATAGAGCTTGCTATCACAGGCACATACGGGCATTTTGTGGGGTCAGAAACCCATCTACAGCATATCCTGGGGGGTAGGGAGATAGCTCAACGGTGTAAACACCTGCTTGGCAAGTGTTAAGGACTTGAGTTCAATTCCTAGTACTGGGCATGGTGATGCATGCCCAGTGTTGAGGAGGCTGAGATAGGAAGATCACTATGAGTCTGAACTGCGTAGTGAGACCCTCTAACAAATTCATATATTTTTAAAAAATCATGTCCTGTTAAACTTCCTTAGATACCTGGCTCGGTCAAAGTGGAAAGAGAAGATAAACTTTTAAAAGTTGAATTAGTCTTTTACTTTTTATAAAGTTATTTTAATTTTTTGGGGGAAAAGGGAGGACAAAATAAGACTTATTTAAAATATTCTGATGCAAAATACTAAAATTTTTTTTTAAATTTCTAGATGGTATCAAGATTCACTCCAAAACTGAGTTTGCTTGTGAGTTTCTAATGTTTTGATAAACTATCAATAGGACAAATGTTAATCACAAAGTCTCAGGTTAAAAAGAAATTCTAATCACCTGGTTAATATTTGTTTCTCTAATGCCAGCTTTGAAATGCACATAGCTTAAGTTTTATTCATTAAAAATACCTTAGATCAGACACTGGTTCACCTTGCTTCTGCTCCGCACTTTCCTTCCTTCCGGGTTGCTCTCTCTCTCTCTCTCTCTCTCTCTCTCTCTCTCTCTCTCTCTCTCTCTTTTTCTCTAAAATGATCCTCCATTTTTTTCCCTCCCAAGCTCATGTGGAATAGCTCATTGCTACATTAATTCTGAATAATGAAAATATTTTTCCCTATCTTGACTGTCCTCTCATGAGTCAAGCTTAAATAAGTTTGCTCTGGTTTCTGGACTGCTGCACTTCCGCAGAAGTGTGTGCCCAGAAGACATGCAACTTTTGAAGGAATAAATGCACAATATAAGCCAGGCGTGGTGGCACACACCTGTAATCCCAGCACTCAGGAGGCAGAGGCAGGAGGATCGGTGTGAGTTCAAGGCCAGCCTGGGCCACAAAAGTGAGCTCAAGGCCAGCCTGAACTGCATAGCAAGACCCTGTCTCAAAAAGACAATAAATAAATAAATAAAAAATAAATAAATAAATAAATGCACAATATTTGTTGTTTCCCAAATTTAAGGGACAAAACTCCATTCTTTGACACCACTACTCCAGTCTCACTTTGAAGGATTATCACAGAATAAGATGGTTTTGTACATGCCACAGACTTTGAATCAAAGCGTAAGATATAATATCAACACCAATGAACATTTGTTTATTCATTGGCGCTTTTAAAAATGTGAACACACATAATAGTCTCATGGCCTGAAAATGAATGAAGGACACGCTGAATCGGCTAAGACGAGCTCCATCTCCACTGCCGCTGTAGAGCAGCCTCGCTACACAGAGGCGTATTATTCAAACCTCACTAGGGGCTGGGGAGATAGCTCCAAGGCACAAGGGCCTGCCTGGCAAGTGCAAGGTTGTGAGTTCAAACCCCAGTCCCGCAAAAAAAAAAAAAAAAAAAAAACCTCACTCCATAAAAATGAACCATGTGCTAAATAGAGAGCCAACACTTTGGTAAGTCCACACAGTCCTGGAACATCCCTTGAGGTTGCTTTCCGTGTTCTGGAGTGTACGTGGGCCAAGGAGAGTCTTAAATCATGGGCTATATTTATCCACTATCAACAAAATAGGGAAATGGGGATAAATAGAGTCTTTTTCCTTCGCTCCCTATAATTTCCTCGGCTTCTAATTTTGGAGCAATCAAGTTTCAGCTAGTTAATCAAATGCCTTTTGTGTGGCAGGTGCCAGGGTGCTTGTTTGGATTCGTGTACCAGAGGCCATATTTAGGAATTTGGCCTTTCGGTTAACTGGCCATGAGCATGGTTTTAAGCTGTTAAACGTGTGTGTTTAAACTCAGCATTTATTTTTAAATCTCCTTATCCAAATAATCAGGATGTGGTTATCTGTTAGATTACACATTATGACTTTTTTTCCAATATACACCCATGCACAAAAATATACATCTCAGACTAATCGTCCATATTATAAACACCCGTCACCCTGTGCCCTTTACAAGATTTCAGAGGTGAAGAGAAATCTGGTCAGTAAAATGTATATAAAAAGAGTTGAAGGAAATCCACAAGGAAAGATTTATAAAATTGGATGAATTCACACTTTGTAACCTATTTTTAACATAATTAAAAATGTGGAAGAAAAATATCACAATTGTAGTTTATCTTTGATTAAATGAAAGAGGTCTTTTACAAAAAAGGTACATAACATAAGAGATCATTTTTGAAAAATGCAGCTATGTTCTTAATATATCTTCCAAAGAAATACAAGCAAAGTCAAGTGAAAAATACGATTATAGCTGACCTTCTAAAGGACAGTGAAGACAGGATACGGTTGACATCTTCAGAAAATGACTTAATGTTTTCTCCATTATTTGTCTATTTTCCTAAGTTAGAAACATGTGAGTCCTTATATTGGTACTTACAGAAAAAAAACTCAAATTACATATCAATTTGAGAAAAAGAAAACAGAGAATTTATTCATCCCTTCCTGAAAACTATGGAATATACAGAAGCAGCAAGTAATTCGCATTATGTGACAAGATTCTGAAATAATAATCAATGCCATAATGACACCAAATAAACGAATAGTTTAAGCGAGAATTTTTGAATAATTATATTTCATCAATAAATCTTGCAGATGACCTAATACATTTTCAGCTCTAGTTTGTCTTAATCAGCTTATTTTGTGCAGATGTTACTCTGTATGAAATATTTTTATTCATATTCTAGCTAATAACATTTATCACTAAAGTGTATACTATGGTGTTACAGTACAGTAGTAATTTTTGAAGTTTCACAAAGAAAATCTGGATCATAGGAACATTTCATCATTAAGGAATTATTTAGTGAAACCCTGCAAGCATCCCTTCATTTAAAGACCACAAACATTATGTAAAATAAAGGTATTATGCATAATTCGAAACAACTACCTCAAAATTCCACCTTTTGGTGGGAGACTTAAAGAAGGAAATGAAATTCAAATAAGGAAAATGAAATTGAAGTGGCCTACACGATGTGTCTCCGAGATCATGGCAGCAGTGTAGCAGAGAGGGACTCAAACTTAGTCTTCAAATTCTCTCCCATCTGAATTCTTTTTCCCAACAAGTTTGCCACATGTTTGATTTTTTAAGGTGAGGGAAGCTCTCTGGAGTGTTCGTCCCCCAACACTGGCCTTAAGGACTTTCCCAAAGCCTTCCGTTAAGCAGCACAGCCTGGATCCAAGCTGGGTCTGTGCTAGCCTCTCTCTGGGGTCTTCCCTCAGCACGGGATTCACCTCCCCCTGAGGTGCAGGATTCAAAGTTGAAGTGATCAAACTGAAACCCAGCAAGCCTGACATAAAACACAGATGAGATTTAGCTGGCAGTGCAGTGCGGTCTTTCTAATGTAAAAAGTCAAAACTTTAGAAATAACAGAACTTTGTGCTTATTACTCAAAATAAACATATATAATATTCTTTGGGGAAAAAATAAAATTATAGGGAGTTGGGGAGATAGTTCCATGGCACAAGTGCCTGCCTGGCAAGTGTGAGGTCGTGAGTTTGAACCCCGCTCTGGCAAATCAATCAATCAATCAATAAATAAGTAAAACTTAAAAAAATAAAATTGTAGATTAAAAATTAAGAATGTATGGGCCCTCCATAATCTTATTTATTTTTCTCCTTCTCTCGAGGCAACCAAATCGTTAATCAGGTTTCATGGGCTTGTATTTTAATTACATGTATACACTTCAGACTTAGTTAACTCTTCTTTTGTTGCTGGGACAAATTCTCGACACTCAAAATGAGGAAGGAAAAGTTTATTTAGCTCACAGTCACTGGAGGTTTCGGTCCGTACTGAGCTGGTTCCAAGGCAGGGTGGCACAGGGCAGAGAGCAACCTTTCCTTTGGCAGCTGAGCAAGAGTAAAGGGAGGAGTAGCAGCAGCTCAAGCAGCTAACTTCTCTTCCTTCCTTGCATTGAAATGCAAACCACCTGCCCCAGAGCAGGGGCAGCATCCATACCCAGAATAATCAGTTGCAAATTCCAGAAGCTCCCCCATGACTCCATGAGGCTTTGGGGGGGACACCTATACAGAAACCACAACAAAACGTATTGAATGGCTTTGACAAACTGCTCTATGTGTTAGGTACTGTTCTCACACTTCTATGTCCCCTCAAAAGTGTTTTATTGAAATCCATACATTTACATAGATATATATTTCAATCACTTTTTTTTAACAGTAAGTGTACATACGTGAAATTATCTACTTTGAGTCCAGAGCCTGAATGCATTTAAAAAAATGCATTTTCTCTTGAATGGAGTACACAGATCAATTGTAAGTTTCTACTACTAAGAAAAAACAGAAAAAGGCTGAGAGTTTTCTGGCACCTATGTCCTTACTAAGATGTAGCACTTCCTCTGAATATACACTAGAAGTGAAACCAGTGTGTTACAGAAAGGACCCAAACATTTCCAGTATTTCTGCTATTGTCAGTATTCTCCATATAGTTATATTCATTTCCAACTCTGCTAGAACTTTTTTGCAGTTTTCTTTTTTCTCATACCATTCTGACATGTTGATATAATGATGTTAATTTTTTCTTGATCTGATGTATGTAAACTATCACTTTTCTTTATATTTACATTATAAGTTGTCTGCATCAACAAGTGTTTATTTTCCTTTAAGCTCTCTCCTTTTCTATGAAATTTACATTCAGAATTTATGAATTTAAGTTTCTTTGTCTCTTTTAGCATTTTATTAATTAGATTTATTTACATTTTCTAGGTACTAACTCTGCTGTTGAATATATGCTGAAAAAGTGAACATAATTGCACAACATTTAATTGTGTAACTTGCCTTTAAATTTTATTTATTGTATCTTTTCATACAGAACTTTTAAGTTTTATACACTAAAGCTTGGTAATTTTCTATAAAATGCCATTCTTTTGATCTTATTTAAGAAATATGAATAAAAGGACTGGCAAGATAGCTTAACTTACTAAGTGCCTGCTTAGGTAAGCACAGGGAGTGGGGTTAAATACCTGCAAGACCTGCCAAGCCAACCACGCCCCCAGGCACACCGAGCTGCCACCAAGACCAGGCCTGTAGGCGCATGCCTGTAATCTCATTGTGCATAAGGCTGAGAAGAGAGGATCCCTATGAGTCCAACTGTGAGGTGTGTAGTAAGACCCTGTACACAAAAGCATTTTTTAAAAAAACAATACAGATAAAACACAAGAGTGTAAAGCTGTCCTCCAGTTGAATATAGTGTTTTAAAATTTTCAATTCACCTACTTTGATCTTCTAGATCTTTCTTTTTTAGACTCCACTTGACATTATCTTTAGATTTTTCTTTTCTTTTAAGTGTATTTGGAATAGGGTCTCATTACACAGCTCAGATTCATAGTGATCCTCCTATGTACAGCCTTCCCAGAGCTGAGATTACAGACGTGCAACAGTACGGCTGGACTCTGTCCCTGGCTCAAGGTGCCCAAGGGCAGGGCTGGCGTGGCATGTGGTACCAGGGATCAAAGCCTGGTCCCTGTGCTTGCCCTAAGCAGATGGTTAGTCTGCTGAGCCATCTCATCATTGTATCTTGACCACTTCATACATTTTCACTTAAGCACATGACTTTGAGATTTCTTCATTAGATGAAGAATAAAGTTATATGAAACGAATTTCTCAGATGACAGGTTAGTTTGAATTAAGTTATTATTATATCAGTACAAATCCAATCTGAGGGTCTATGGAAATGTCATCTTTATAGATTTCATTCAGAGAGCTTGACAGCCTCTACTAAGTATTATTTAAGTTGACATAAATACATTCCCAAAGAAGTGAACAGTTCATTACTTTCTTGTAATATGCCTTAAGGAATTTTTATTTTTCTATCTTTATCTTCAAACTAACGAGTGCTAATGCTGCTGTCTGTGACCCTCAGATGCTGGACTGGAGATTGCCAGGCGCGCACATCGCCCTGGCTGTGACACTTGTGCTCTGGAGCTCAGGCAAAGTCTTCTCAGCGGACGGAATGACCGAGGTGATAAAGCCAGCTCTGGTGCCATGTCCTTAGTTTTAGAAACATAAGCTATTTCTATTAGAGTCATTGTATGTTTCTGTTGAATAGGAAAATGATTTGAAAATGAAATACAGGTACAAATATGTAAAGACACAGGTATTTTTCTATTATTTTATTTTTACTTACAACAGCATTCAAGGTTGAAACCTTAAAATGCAAACAGCAATAATTACTGACCTGCTCCATGGATTTAGAACAAGTCACTTACGTATGCCAAGAGACATGAAATGTTAACAGACATGTATTCTTCAAACAGAAAAGCATGGAGAAAAAGTTTTCAATAGTTTCAGCTGCAATGAATTCAGTGGCATAAACACTAAGTACTGTGTCTGAAATTTTAAGTTGCTTGCATGCCAAATTTTGGGTACCTGTAGGCAAAGATTTTATTACCGTAGAAATCTTTTCTTGGTAGCTTGACTAAAATACAAATGAAAATATATGAGGCCATTTTCACACAGATAAAAGTTGCTTTGTCTTATTTTGTTGTTGTTAATTTCATGTACCTAGCTTGCTTTATTTTATTATGATCTTATTAAAAGCATATATTCTTACTACTTCTTAGGTAACATAAAATGTGAGTCAGATACGCATTTTCTAAAAGACTTCATATGAATAATTTTATTTTATTTTATTTTATTTTATTTTATTTATTGCGGGATCAGGGTTTGAACTCAGGACCTTGTGCTTACCAGGCAAGCCCTTAAGCACTTATTCCACTGAGCTATCATCTCCCTGGCCCAGTTCCGTTATGTTTCTCCTGAAGATTAAACACATATCTGAAAAGGAACAAAACTGTACTAATGTGTGTATTAATTAGAAGTATAACATTTTTGGAGGATGTTTTGAGAAATTGAGGATCTCTGCCCTTTACAGTTTTGTGTCCTGCTCCTCCTCAGACTCCTCAGAAGTGCTTTCTAATTTTTGTAGCATCTTTCCTTTTCTGGTTTCTATGCTGGGGCCAAGTCGGTGGCAATTGGAAGAACGTGAGTAAATGGAGGAAAGGACAACAGCTGAAATGTCCTTCTCTCCCACGAATAGCTGCAGTCTGTTGGATAGGACAGTGTATCCAGGGCTACAACATAGCTCAACACTGTTGACAAAGCAGGGTTTTTAATGCTATATTTGGGCCTAAGAAGGGAAAAACACTTTGCAAACTGGACACTCAAAAAGTTTAGTGCCTTGTGTAAAACACAAAGCAGCAAATTATGTACTAAATAAACATGCAAAAATTTTGCCTGGGAACATAGTTATCGAAATCCCACTAATGCACCATAGATGTTCATGAATATTTATTAATGTATCCGTGGATAGAGATATTGAGTTGACTGCCAACAGAAACTGAATTTTGTTCATATATATTTTTATCTCTTAAGGCTTACATAGCACCTGATCAATGGTGAATTTTTACTGGTTTGCATCAAGTAATGAATGAGTGGTTAACAGAAAATAGGAACATAGAATGAAGCTCGTTATTCTTTTCAGAATTTACTCAGCAAATATTCATAAAAATGAGAGTTCTAACTATGAACAAAATCCTGGGCTAGCCATGCGGCAAATAAAAGATTAACCATACATTCACTGGCCTCATGTTATTTATAACGCAAAAGAAATATGAAGGGCATAGCCAATCTAATCTAAGATAAAATGCAATGAATGCTTTAATGAAATAGGCATAGATAAAATGCTATAGAAATGGTAAGAAAGGATGTGGTTGTCATGAGGACAGATCTGAAAGAATGATCACTATTAAATTTTAGAGAAAAGTCAGGCATTGTCTTTCATTTCCTGGTGAACGTATTCTACCTTTGTGTGGTTCACCCTCTCCACCCCCTTCAAACAAGTGTACATTTTTCCTCTGAAATGTCATTCCAGGACAGACCACAAATCTTAAGCAATGGTCATCTCATGGAAAGATAGAAAATGCCTATCTTAGCTGACTGTAAATATTTAATTTTTTTTTTTTTTTAACTTTTGGTCAAAATGATTGGAGTCACCTTGCTCTCTTCTATAGGCCTTTGATTCTGGAGTCACAGACTCACAATCACCACCCACAGTTAGGGAAGAGAAATCAGCCACCGACCTGTCAACAAAACTCTTGTTTCTGGATGAACTGGTTTCCTTGGAGAATGATGTGATTGAAACAAAGAAGAAAAGGAGTTTCTCTGGCTTTGGGGCCCCTATAGACAGACTCTCAGCTGGCTCTGTGGATCATAAAAGTAAACAGAGGTAAGTGAGCTTCGGAGAAGGAAAGGTTCTGCTCTCTAGTTCTTTCACAATTGGTTCCAAAACAGAAATAATTCCACATTTAAACAATACAGTGAAAAGCCAGGCATGGTGGCACATGCCTATAATCCCAGCACTTGGGAGACTGAGGCAGGAGGATCTGGTGTGAGTTTGAGACCAGCCAGGGCTACAAAAGTGAGCTCAAGCCTGGTCTGAACTGTATAGCAAGACCCTGTCTCAAAACAACAACAAAAAAAAACACAATGAAAAACCTGTATGGAAACAGGTCTGCCAGTGGGTTAGATAAGTTCTGGTTTTCACAGAGAGACTTGGAAGTAAATATCAAGGTGCAAAATGGCTGCTGCAGTATGCATTAACCATGGGCCATCATATATTCTTAGGGAAATCCTGCTGCATGCGGATGTGCTGGCTATTGTAGGGTATCACTGTGTTTGGGAGGTAGGAGGGGATTTGTGCACAATGGGCTAACCAGGTCACTGGGATTTTCTTTTTAATGGACACCTCTAGAGTGCTATTTTGTGTGAGAACGCCATGCGTTATGGTTATACTCCTTGTGTGGAACTGCTGCGTGTGCCTGAGGCATCCTAATTGCTTGGCTTCATCTCTTATCTCATCCCACTCTCCTCTCTCTGTTTTGGTCCCCTTCCTCTGGAAGCCAAAGTGAACAGAGAGTTAACACAGCAAGAATTAGTTGTAAGCATTGCCTTTGAAATTCAAGGGAAGTGTTGGGTGTGGTCGTGCATGCCCATAATCCTAGCACTTGGGAGGCTGAAGCAGGAGGAGTATTACTAGCTCCTGACCAGCCTGGGCTATGAAGTGATTTCAAGGCCAGCCTGAGCTGCATAGGGAGATCCTGTGTCAGAAAAAAAAAAAGGGGGGTGGGGGTGGGGGAGTGATTGTTGTAAGTAAAAGAATAATGTGGTTAATGTGTGACACATAGTTCCATGCTACAGTCATTGCATGTAGATGCAATATAATTATCAAATGTTAAGTTAGAGAGTGTGAAAAACTGGGAATGAATTTTTATATTGGTTTAGGCATTAACTGGGAAGCAAAAGATATAAGTAGATGCTTGGCGACATTTAAAAAAAAAAGAAATGAATAATGACAGATTTAATTTAATGAATTTTATACTAAAAGAAAAAACAAACGAAAAGAAATTATCCTCTAAAAGCATAAAAGTATAATACAAATATGACTGAAACAGGAATTATACAGTAGAAAAATATTTCAGAAAGAATAAGAAACTAGGGGCTGGGGAGATAGCTCCAAGGCACAAGCGCCTGCTGGGCAAGTGCAAGGTTGTGAGTTTGAACCCCGGTCCTGAAAAAAAAAAAAAAAAAAAAAAAAGAATAAGAAACTATTTGTTTAATTCTGTATAAACTAGTTGAAAGCCAACAGAAATGGATAAGCGTTTAGACACACACAACCTGTAAACATTGACCTCCAGCACGGTCCAAGCATGCTTTTTAAATTTTAAAATAGCTTCCAAATAAAAACTATACTATCCAGAAATTTTCATAAGGTAATTTTACCAAGTCTTAAGGTAGCAGATAATGCCAAAATTAATTTATCCTTTGAGAGCACAAAACACTTGAATTTGTTTCTTGAAACAAGTATGATTTTTGAGTCTCAAATCATAAATATTGTATTTTAAAGTAAAAATTTAGATTTCTCTCCTGTAAATATCAATGTAAAAATGAGATAGATCTTAGTAAAGGAAATGTAACATTTCTAACACATAATAAATCTTGACCAAGTGGAATGTATTCGAGAAATGAGAGACTCAATATTCAAAATTTCTTTTGTATCATTCATCATATTAATAGAACAATGAATTAAAATTCTACAATTATATACATAAAAGATAGAAAAATATTCATAGAAGCTTCAAAAAATTAAAAATGTTAAAAATAATATTGTAAGTATCTATAGATACTTCCTTAAAATGTACGTGTGTACCTCATTAAACAGTGTATTATTCATAGCAATTATACCAGAAGTTTTATTAAAGAACAAAAAAACTGTTCATTATTTCCACTACAATTTAAAAATTCCTTCATACAAGAGAAACTATTCAGAGCTATACAACTAGAAAAGAAGAATTACAACTATAAACATGTGTTCCCTCAAAAATGACTTGGGAAACTACAAGAAGAAGTCACATAATTGCTACCCCAAAGCTCTTTTGACAGAAATAAGGACAAGAGCAAGCATGAGCAAGTTAGTGTGGCTCTTCTACTCACAGATATAAATAAGACAATCTGTATGAAAGAAGATTATATTTACAAAGATGGATACGGCACTCACCTAGCATCTGAGAGGCCACAGTTTCCATTCCCAGCACCACAAAACAAAAAGGAAGAAAAAAACCAGAAAATAAAATAACAGGCATAAAGCTAACAAACAAAGAACCTATAAACTAAACTAGGAAAATAATGCTAAAATACAAAAGACTAGACAGAAACAAATGGAACATACACTATCTGGGCCAATACTATTGTCTTAGACCAGAAGACTAAAAGCAGAGTGATGTCAACTCCCTGGGTTAAATTAAAATTAACACAATTTCAATGAAAACTCTATTGGGTTTTTGAGAGCTAGTCAAATTAATCATACAGTTCTTCTGAAGAAGTAAAAGGTAGAATATCCAGAAAACTCACATAAAACAAGAAAGAAAGGATTTATCCATTCTTCTTAAATAATGTACAGTCTGTTTACAATAATAGCACTATCAACCTCTGAGTTCAAAAATGAATTAGTTAACTAAAAATAAAGAAATCCACCCAATTATATATGCAATTTTACTATGAGTAGGTGCTGGAAGGACAGTTCAGTGTAGACTGCTGGCATGTGAGAAGCACTGGTACACACTGTGCTAGTTACACTCTTTTCGTTGCCCAGAATGATGGTGGGAAAGGTTTGTTTAGCTCATGGTTGGTGGAGGTTTCCATCCCTCCTCAGCTGGTTCCAGGGCAGAGTGGGATGGCACCCAGGCGACACTTCAAAGGGGCAGAAGACAGCAAAATCAGCACAAACAAAAGGCAGGGAGAAGAAGCCTCTTCACCACCCGGATGGGAGGGCTGTGGATTGGCTCTCTGGCCATGCCTGCACCATAGCCCAGCCCTCCTCCTCCGCTAGCTGAGATGGACCCAAGGTAAGGATCCTGGCGGCCCCCTGCTGAAACCCTTAACGGATCTTTGAAACTTCTCAAGTTGACACAATGAACAGCTTCCGATAGCAGAAAGGGCATGTCCTCACCCCAGGGTGTAGAGCTACTGAGTTACTTAATGAAGCCAGACAGGGGTTAGACTGTGGCGCTATCTTCCCAGCCCAATATATCATCTTTAAATGCCCAAAATTTGAAGAATTCATTTATTACCAATTATTCAGAAATAGAATTACTATGATATTTTAAAGTTAATTTACTTTTGTTTTGTTTTTTGTTAGAACAGGGTCTCCAGGGCCTCACTACATGGATCACACTTTAATGATCCACCTGTGTTGAGCCTCCCAAGAGTTGGGATTATAGGCATGCCCCACCACATTGAGTCTCAATTGCCATCCCCCGGGGTCAGGGCCAGCACAGCACTCTGGGGACAGAGCCCCGCTACTGTGCTCTGCATAAGAAGGCACTTTACTCTGCTAAGCTATCAGGCCAACCCTTTAAAATTAATTTGTAATATGCCAAAATATGTGTAAAATATGTGCTTCTTCAATACATAACAAAAGTATTGATTCTAAAAACAAAACAATTTCAAAAAGGGTTGAATATAATAATCATCTCAAAATATCAACAACTACAACAATCTGAGCATATTTGTAATTTCTATCTGTGACCAAGATTTAGGTACAAACAGTACTATAGAAACTGTTCCTTGTATTCAAAATTTGTGCACTTCAGTTGATGGTTAAACTAACAATAGAAACATTTCCATCTGGAAAGACCATAGAAGTAATGGTCTTCCAGATTAAAATTTCTGAATCTTAAACATACAAAATGTGTGACTTTGTTTGTAATTTATGCACAATATTTAAGAAAGAAAATTTTCAAAATTTTCAAGCTAACCATGGCAAACAACTCGATCATGTTAAAATGAATGGAAGACCCACTTATTGTTTCTTACTTTGTATTAACATATTTTTTTTCTTCTGACTATGACACTGGCTTTATTTTAGAAATGTGTACAAAGTATTTTAATCCTCAGGGCAAAAGGAGCTCAGCTATGCTTTGAAGTCAAAAATATCTTCCTTGGTTGAGTTCACTAGTTAATATTTGAAGTTAAGGAATGCCTATTCTATTTACACAAGTAAAAGGAAGCAGGTATAAAGATAGCATTAATTATCTAGCAAAACGCTACTGTTTGAATGACCCTTCAATACTAGAAAACACTGATGATTGCCTATCATTTTTTCTAAAGAATTGCTTCCCTCATCCCTTAACATAGTACTGAATGTATTTTGAGTATTAATAATAGTGCCCTATATTCAAATTTAATTACTGTTAAACATTTTCCAAACTGTGGCTGCTTTGACTCTTGCCTCAATATTTTGAAATCAGCATAGTACTTTACGTTACTGTGTCAGCCAGAGATGCAATACAACACTGGTGGCAACTTTGAAATCAGTAGATTTGAAGGTAGTTTATTCTAACAAGAATGCTGTTCACAAAAGTCTGTGCAAAGCTCATTCATAATGAACAGCACAAGAGCCTCTGACCCTCACCTGAGCAGGCGAAGTCACACAGGTCAGGTGTTTTGAGAAAAGCCCTGAAGCTGTTAGAAGCAAAGTTCTCTGGGAAGGATCTTGCAAGGGAAAGGAAGGAGAGTAGGAAATTACCTAGAGGTCTCTTGCAGACTCCCTCACCAGAGCTCCAGACTGCTTAACCTAAGCACAGCAAAAGACACAGAGAATCTTACACGATCCAAAGGTTAGCTTCCAGGGCTACCATACCAGTAAGTTCAAAAAAGATGAGGAACTAAATCTGGAGTGCAGGTGGAGGATGAGCAGTGCAATTATGCATGCTTACAAATGATGGTTTGAGAATACTGTTATTATGATCTCTTAATTGGAAGATAAAGCTCTCCAGGATATAATCAAAAAAACCACTCTCCAACCTACTCATACACATTGAAACCCACCCCCAGGGAGAGGATTTTCCCTATGTTGTGGATAAAGCCAATTGCGAATTCTTTGGTTCCACAAGTCACCTATATACAAAGACTCCTTCTATTCACCACTACATGAGAAATGACCATAGTTAAGTAATTGAAATACCCATCCATATGTCTTAGTCCAAAGCATAACTATTGTTAAAGCTTTCTTTTCCCCTGCTTGAGCCCACTCAGGCTTGGAAGCTGCAGCAGAAAGAGGCTTGGGTCAGTTTATCTTCCTCCTCCCCTTCTATTATAGCAGAGTCCTTCTGTCTCCTCCACAGTGGAGGTAGGAGTGCAGAGGAGTATAATTTGCATTCCTCATGGATGCCATTACGACCTGGCTCTAGGACTCTCTGGCTGTGCCTAACACCCATAGCTGACTCTATTGTGGAACATCTGTTCAAGTCAACCCTTAACTCCCATGGGGAACATTGTTATACAGAACTTCACTTACTGCACATTCTTCATCTAGAAGGTCAGGTATGTCCGTAATCTTCCTACTGCCCTCTCGACTTCTCCATTAGACACCACCAGGGGCAGCCTACTGAATGTGTTTCATCCACACCACTGTCAGAAAACTCATGTGTCAAGGTTGATTTGACAGTGAGCTCTGCATGCTACACACTCTTGACCTTGGTTACTAAAAGTCAAGTTCTTCACTCTGGCCTGCAGCTCATCTTCACATCTTACTGGTTAGATTTTGCAGCTAGTGTTCTACCAGGTCTACTGAGTTACTGGCAACATCTCAGGCTCTCTGCGTGCTTTGCTTGAAGCTCTTTCTCTATTTGACTGCACAGGAAAAAGGCATCACTTTCTAGAAACTTGCTTCCAAGGATTTCTTTCATCCTGACCTGCTCAACACCAATGTTAAGGTTGAAAAAAAAATCAATCTGTAGGGATCCCTTCTTACAACTACTACTTGAACATAGCACCTTAATTCAGAATACAGAAGAAATACTTTTTTCACTCATCATTTTGAGCCATAGCTAAAAATTGATGCAGAAAGAATCCTATTTTAACATTCTGGTGCATTCTTTTGAATCTCACAACACCTTAAGAAAGAGATATTATGATTCCCATCTTATTTTTTAAAGAATTTTTTTTTTCTTGTTTCAGAGCTTTTGTTTGTTTTTTTGTTTATTTATTTTTATGGCCAGCTCAACCTGCCCTGAGGGCAGGGCTGGCGCAGCATGTGGTGCCAGGGATCGAACCGTGGTCCCTGCAGTCACTTAAGCTTTCCTAAGAAGGCGCTTTACACCACTGAGCCATCTGGCCGGGCCGCATGATTCTCATCTTTTGATGTATATTCAGAGATTTAAAATGATTTCCTAGAGAATTCTAAGTTATAAACTATGCATCAAGTTGTTCCAGTCAGGTCTAATGGTTTTGTACTTATTGATAGGAAATAAAGAAACTGAAGCTCCATATGAATAAAAAGTTTATCCAAAGCTAGGAATAGTAAATTTCACTTACATGTGTAATGAATAAATACACTTCAAATTATCACATCAATGATACATGGGTTTCTATGCTACCCAGATGTGATTTCAAGCTGAAGTTGAGAATAAATATGCCAGTTTCAATTAAGTCAGATATTATTATCCTTCTGAATCTCAGTCCCATAACCATGATAAAAACCCTAACACTTTAATTTCCGTTCTAATTCATTATGAAGCAATTTGGCATGCCTTGGCCAACCATGGGATTTCTTATTTCTTCCTGATATTTTCCAGCTCTTATTTGATGGCATCCAAAATGGATGGTTAAAATGAGATGCTATTCAAATTGAAAAAAAAAAAAAAAAACGGGGACAAGAGAGGGTACATTCTCTCGTGCTACCTTTGGGGAAATGCTTCCTTTCTTCTCGTGAGAAACCTGACTTCACCACAGGAAGTGCCATCAAGCACAGCCATCTTGATCTGTGTTTGCCAAACTCTGGTCCTCATTGCCTTTCTTTCGCCTCTGTTCAACATCACAAAATTAGAAGGTCCTTTTAGCTTTTCTCCCTAATTTAACATGAAGTCTTAAGATGTTGCTCAGAATAGGTAATACTCAATTCTACATAGAGGCTTTCAATGCATGTTACCCACCCTTTCTCAAAGATAATTCTGTAGGACTTCCTGTATAAATCCACATGTTTGTCATTAAAAGAATTAATCAGAACTTCCAGAAGCTTCATGAGTTCTCAGCTTTCTTGAACAACTCTGCAGCGCTTTCCAAATCAACCATGTCGTTAATTTACAGGTATTTAATCTCATTATTTAATTCCAGCGTTCATAGCTTCCGAATGGCTGTTAATATGGGCTGTTCCTTGCAGTACTACCTCAGAAGCTAATATTATCTCTAACTAGCATCATCATCAAAAATTAAAAGAATCTACTCAAAATTAAGTTG
This sequence comes from Myocastor coypus, assembly GCA_004027025.1. Taxonomy (NCBI): domain Eukaryota; kingdom Metazoa; phylum Chordata; class Mammalia; order Rodentia; family Myocastoridae; genus Myocastor; species Myocastor coypus. The sequence goes on along the minus strand of PVJA010004772.1, from coordinate 14,688 downwards.
CCACCATGGACCGCAAATTATAAAAATAAGGCCAGGTGTAGTGGCCTACACCTATGATCTCAACTATTACAGAGTTAGGCAAAAACTTCACAAGTTCCAGGCCAGCTTGGGCAATGTAAGAAAACATTGTAGTCTCAAACAATATTTGCTAAAGAACTGCACATGCAGCTCTGTGGTAGAGCCCTTGCCTAGTGTGTCAAGGACCTAGGTTCAACCCCTGCTACTGTAAATAAAAATTACTTAATGTCTAAAGTAGACCTTCTGTCAAGCAGAGGAGCACTTCCTTTCATCATCATGAACTTATTAGAAGGAAACCATGCTCCTCTCTCCTCTGTAACCAGGAATTCTTGTGAGAGAAAGACTGACTCCGTAGACCACCCTTTACCTTCTCCTCCCCTAAGCTTCTGTCTGGTTGGGAATTTGGGGAGCAGCCATCAAGGAGGAGTCCTTCATGTAACTCCTTCCTGGTTTTGCCTGGATAACGATTGTTCTATAAATCTGTTTAATCTACAGAAAGATATTTGAGAACTCTGTAAAAGGAAAGTAGAAAGTCATATTCTACATTTAGTTAGGTCAATTAAAAAAAAAAACCCAACATTTTTATTTAAACGCATCAATCACTTGCATCATCTTTCTATAGTATTTCTGAATGAGGACCTAAGAAAAAGTGACTTTATGTATTAGCTGCTTAAAACTGTATCATCCCTCAGATGTTATGTGCCCTAACATTGTAATATTCTGGAATTTTCATCTAAAAGCCTAATTTTGCATTTGCAATTTAAGCAGGGTTCTGTGGACTATGATTATTTCATTCTTATCATACACTGAGCCTTGCTGGGTATCTTCTCACTCGGTGTTCATACTTCATTCTTTTAACTTTTGTAGTCACAAACCGGCACAGTGGTTGCCATGGTTGAATTCTCTACTTCAACTTTAAATTACAGGAGCCAGGACTGCAGGATTCATGGGTGACTATCTGTTGCCTGTGTTACATGCTCCCTGGCTTTTATCTGGGAATGCTCAACTGGGTGAGATCTCCTCGCTCATGAATTTCAGGATATTAGACACAAACTGTGATACTACAAATTACCAGGAAGTTGAGAAGTTTTTAATACAACAATATAAACTTCCCCGGCTGCTTCTAGCTCAGAATCTCCTCCCGACTTCAGCGAAGCTGTTGGGGCTTCAGTCATCTGAAAGCACTGCTAGGGTCCGCATGACTGCTTCCAAAATAGGCCTCTCCCTTGGCCGGGGCTTCCCTCCTGGCTGCTGACCTAAGCCTTGAGCTCCTTGTTAAATGTGCAAATGTGTCCATAGGACAGTTAGAAAATGGTAGCAGGTGAGTGTAAAAAGCAAAGCAGAAGCTGCCGTCACCGGTCACACTTCACATGGTGTCATTTCCTCCTGCTATGTCTGTGTTGACCCAAGTCAGTTCTGTACGACACGGAAGGAGACAACATAAAGGTAAAGCTATTGGAGGCCATCTGGGAGCCTGGCTGCTCTGCTCATACAAGTTTATATTACAATTTGCCTGTTTTACTCGTGTAACCCCCTGAACTATTTAAGGAACGTCTTGTGCTAGCGACTACTGTATCTTCCCTTCTTTGCACAGATATTCAAGAAAATGTCTGCATTTCTTGGGGGAGCATTTCATTGTCTGTAACATTTCATTGTCTTTTTAAAATGTAGTAGCATGCCAGATATTGTTTTTTGGGAAACGTTCTGCACACCCTGATTCCAAATTTACATTTTTGGAAGTCGTAAATGGTACAGGTTAAAAGTTGTATCCAACTGTTGGAGTAAAGGTGGGGGGGGGGGAGTTTTGAGTACCACTGAATCAACATTTACACATGAATTTAATGATATGCTCATCTGCCAGACAAGCTTGGCGAGTTTCAGAGGCCTAGTTTTCATAAGGAACATGTTCTCAAAACCATGATGTAATTAAATAAATAACAAAAGACCAAAAAAAAAAAAGACGATGGAATACTCAACTCATTCAATGAGAATATATCTAAGCACCAGAACCATATAAAGTGAGATCAAAAGATAACTGCATGAAAATCTCCATAATGGACACAAATATAAAAAATAGAAAAACAATTCAATGATGTGTTAAGAGTCAATGAACCATTATCACATGGAATTTGCCACATAAATATCGTACAAGTTTGGAAAACTTGTTTAGAAACTAGTTTAGAAAAATCAGCTGATAGAATTGGCAAATAAATTAAATTACATCAAATTAAAATAGGTATTAAAAGATTGAGTATGGTGATGCATGCCTATAATCCCAGGGCTGGGGAGGCTGAAAACAAGGATCATTACAAATCTGAGCAGGATAGTAAGACCCTGAACCAAATACAATTTTTTAAAAAAAATTTTTTTTTCTTTTTGAGACAGGGTCTCACTATGCAGTTCAGGCTGGCTTTCAGCTCACTTTTGTAGGCCAGGCTGGTCTCAACTCGCACTGATCCTCCTGCCTCAGCCTCCCAAGTGCTGGGATTACAGGCGTGCACCACCACGCCCAGCTCCCAAATACAATTTGTAAAAAGACACATTAAAAAGTATTCTATTAAAGTAAAAGTCTGTTCATAAATAAAATCATCAGTAACTAAGAATAAAATTATGTTATTAATAAATGAAATATTTTTATATTCAGATGGGGATCACCATGAAAATATCAACAATACATGTTCTTAAGTGATATTGCCTAAACAAGAACAAGTTTAGTAAACTATGAAAGGTCTTCAGGAAAAGTGATTAGATCAGTTTATTTTTAAGAAGACATTAATGATCAAATAAATGATGCATAATTTGTGAGAGCTTGAGTCAGTATCACAAGGATTTTGATTCTAAGTTGACATGTCCCCTAGACTCAGTAAACCTCTAGTCACAACTGTGATAGGATTATCATGATATTTGTTGAGTTGGATCTATTATTAGGATGGACGTGAAAAAAGATTGATTACATATTAAAACAATACTAAAAATTTTCATAGAAGACACAACAAAGAAGAGCAATCACAAAAGGAAGAAGAAGATAGCAGGATATATTCATAATGGAAAAAAAATCTAACATTCATAGTGTTTTTAAGCCCCCCCCAAATCAATATTTAAAGAAACAACAAAGTAATAGGATAACCATAGAATAAAACAGGAACTTCCAAAGCAAAGGGATTGGAGTGGCTAGTAAATAACCAAAAAGGTCAGAAATTTCACTGAAGTTCAGCGAAAGTCAATTAAAAACAAAAGGAGGCATGTTTACCAATCCATTAGACTGGCAAAGCTTAAAGATCCACAGGACCAATGTTGGTATAAATTTGAAATAACAGAAATGGCATACGCCATGCATTGTGCAAGAGGGTAAAATCTTGGAGAGTGGTCTGGGCCTCTGTGTATGATAACGTGATGTAAAGCTGAAAGTTCTTCTTCTGAAAATCCATTGTACAGAAATCCTTAAACGAACACCCAAGACGTCTGCAAGAAAATTAAATTTCCAGCTAGTCATTAAATAAAATCAACCAAGAGAGAGTCCCTCAATTTTTTTCCACAACAGAATGGATAAACAAACTGCTGCACAGTCATGTAATGTAATATTATTATGCAACAATGAAGAGAAAATAATCAGACCTGCTCCTGGCCATGTGCAGTTTTCAAAGTACGTATTTGCTTAAGGGGATAATTTACACTTGGTTGTTTTTTTTATCCAGCCTGACCTCAGTGTGATTGACAAATAAAGCTTGTTCATATTTACAGTGTATAACATCACCTTTTGATATGTGCGTACATTTTAAGATGACCATGACCATCAACTTGTTAACATAGCTACACTCTCACATAATTTTATGTGGGTTTTTTGTAGTGAGATCTGTTTGCCCAGAAAATTTTCAATGTAAGATTTATTATACAGGTCAGAGAGATAGATCAGTGGTCTAAGTGCCATCTGGCAGGCACAAGGATCCAGGTTTGATCCCTAGTACTGCGTACTGTGTCAGCCCTGGAACCCTGGGTGTGGTGATGCACACCTGTTATCCCAGGGCTGAGGAGGCTGTGTCAAGAGGATCATTATGAGGCTGAGCTGCATAGTGAGGCCTTGTACCAACTAACTAAATAAATAAATAAATGATTTAAATTTTTTGAAAGATTCATTATACAGATACACTTAACAACATACCTATCAATTGCAATATATTGGTACTACTAAGATATAACTTATCAAATATAGCATAAGTAATAGTACAAGGTTCATTGTAGATACAGTTCTAGTGCTATCTAAAGTCTAAACAAATTTTTAAGGAAAATGTATAGATTATAAAGAGAAAGACAAAAAAAATAATTAAACCAATCTTCAGTCTGTATTTACTTCTGAGACAGAGTCAAGAGAAATGAAGTTTGGAAGGAGAACCCTGAATTGTACAAAGTGCTCATAATTTTAGTTTTTTACGCTCGTGTTACAAATAGGGATGCTTCTTTTCATTTTCTTTCAATGGAGCATGTAAAAATTTATGGACTAACGTGTTCAATGATTCCGAATGCTTTCAAATATAATTTTAACTGCCTTTTTAGAATGTTCGAATAACTGTCAAATGAAATTCTTCAAGGACATAGGTTTGTTTTTTTTTAAATCCTACTTGACACAGAAAGTCTATATGATAGCAGGCATCTTAAAGTTGTGCTTAAAATAAATATTCTAATCATTTTTTTCATAATACTTTGATAGATATTCTGTAACCTTAAACTTACAATAGAATATATATATATATATATATATATATATATTTTTTTTTTTTTTTTTTTTTTTTTTTTTTTTTTTTTTTTTGTCTTTTTGAGACAGGGTCTCGCTATGCAGTTGAGGCTGGTCCTGAGCTCACTTTTGTAGCCCAGGCTGGTCTCGAACTCGCACCAATCCTCCTGCCTCAGCCTCCCGAGTGCTAGGATTACAGGCGTGCGCCACCACACCCAGCTCTACAATAGAATATTTTAAATGAAAATGAATTGTTTTAAGTTCACATAAGCCACGTCATACCATCATTTTGTCACAAGAGGGAGTAAATATTCAAAAATCATAGTTTCTCTAGTTTTAAGGCAATTTCTCTGTTGTTGGTTGTTTTATATACTTTGTACTTCTGTCTGTGCCACGGAGTACTACTTTTATATATATTTCGTATCAGAAAAAAAATCTTAAGATAAGAACAGGACTTGGTTGGCATGTTAGTTCTGAATGAATGTAGAATGCAAAGGAACTTGTTAGCTTGCTGAACTACAATTTGTTTATGTACTTTTTTGTGTACTTTAGTACAGGGTCTAAAGGGTCTACGGGGTCTCACTACATAGCTCAGACTCTTAGCGATATGCCTGTGTTCACTGGAATTACAGGCGCGTGCCATAGTGCACAGTCTCAATCTCCATCTCAGCACACGCCGGGGGCAGGGCCAGCACAGCGGGCTGGGAATTGAACCCCAGCACTCTGCCTAAGCAGGCAGTTTAATCCACTTAGCTCTTTGGTGGGCCCTGTTTATGTAGTTTTTGAAAAGAAGTGCTTTTACTTTTATACATGTTAGAATTTGAAAATACGAGGTGGAATATGCATATGTGTATATTATATATAATATTAGCTTTATTGTTTCAAATTTAAATTCGATTTCTAGACAGATGTGAGCATTTGCAAGTAATCTCACAATTCATTAAATAAGTCAAAGTAGCTATGGATCTTATACTAGAATAAAGCCATGTGCAGATGAGGTTGGTTCTCACTTGTCTTCTAAAGAAAACGAACTGTTTCTCCAAGTTCTCTTAGGAACCATCCTGTAGAGAGCAGGAGGGCAACCCTCTCTTTGCACAATTCACATATTAGATACTGCACTTTTTTGAAACTTTTAATTGTGGAAAAACTAGGTTACATATAGTATGAAAAGCACAGGACTAAACTGGTAGAATAGTATCTGTTGAAATGTCCGTGATGTTTGTATGTGTTACTCTAGTAGATATTTCCACAGTAGAATGTGGGCTCTGTAGGTAAAAATAGATGTTACTTGCCACTGCGTTCCTGTTGCGGAGAACAAATGCCATCCAATGTCATTTAACAAGTAAGTACAATAAATAAACAGGCAACTTCCGAAGAGAGAAAAGGCAGGCATATTGCATTTTTATCAGAAAAGAAAAAGCAGCCCAGAGTGGCAGACGAGAAGAAGGTCCCATCAGCAATGACTAAAAGGATTAGCTGAGCCAAGTCCTTTGTATTGGTTTTAATAATTTTGTGACCGTGTCTGGGCCAAAGAAGGAAGGAGAAAAGGGTACAGGAAAGAAGGAGGGAAAGAAATGAGGCAGAGAGGAAGGGAGGGGAGAAGGGAGAAACGTTTCGTTTCTTCTTTCAAGGATATCACAGCAGCTTCTCATTTATTTGAGCAGGGAAAGATAAACTATCATGAAGCAAGAAAATAACACGTTACAGTCCTGGGAACTTCATGTTTTAAAACCTGACTTGATAATAACTGATAACATCCTATTTTAATGTATGTGATTGATGAGAACATCACGGTTCTCTTCTAAAAAGTAAAAGGCTTGTTTTCATGACAGCCCCTCTCTGGGAAAGGGCGGGGGCAGCCCGGTGATTCTCCTCCCTCCCAGCTGCTCGCTCGCTCCTTCTCCTTTTCGCAATCCTCTGCACACCTGAAAGGGGCTGGTGCTCGGTTTCTCTTCCTTTTTGTCTGAGACTCCTCTGAGCACACTCCTCCATCTGCGGGTGGCTCATCTTACCACTTCCTGGAGGTCTAACGGTAGGAAACTTAGTGGAGCAATTGAAGGGTACCGGAAGCAATCTTAGTCTATAATTTTCTGTGTATCAACATGCTGCACGTAGACATTAGCTATAAATATACACGGAGGGAATCAAAGAAGTCAGTAGGTTATGAACCTTCCAGGACGCTCCTCCAGAGGAAAAAAAAATTTTTTTTTCACATTCCACTTGTGCGTAGAATTCACTGCTTTATGGTTCTAGGACTCAGGTCCCTGTTTCTTTCAAGAACTTCTGAGGACCACGGTATTCCTTAACTCAATACGTTTCTCTTCATCGTTAAAGCCAGCCAAGGTGGGTGAAGTCTTTATCAATTGCTGTGCCGCGCCGGCCCCGCCCCCAAGGCTCGGTGAGCCAGGGAGCGAATCCTTCCGTGGTGGCGCAAGCCTGCAATCCCAGCTTCATCTACTTCTAAAGATTTCAGTAATAGGACAGGGAACATTCAGCACAACGCAATCTCAGCACAACACAATCCTGCCAGCTCAAAGCCTTTAATCTTATTTATTTCTGCCAAGATTTGTTTATACAGTCTAAGGATTATAAGGTTGCTATCATTCCAGCTAGCATAAGGGCAATATCTGTTTTGATGACAAATTTATTTGTGTGGATTAAAGTTATTTAATTTTATTTTTTGAAAAGAATTCAAGTAGCATTTATTTTTATGTTCGTTGCCTAGTGCTGATTTTTAAAATTTTTATTACTTTTAATAAGAAATAATATGACAGTTTCAAAACATGCTAGTAGTACATTCCCAATAATTGATACAATGCATTATATTGTCCTCATAGTAGTTATACAGAGCACAGGGTGTAGATGTGATAAATTTTCTGATCATCATTGGTACAAAAAATTTCTTCTCTTTCAACTAAGAGAAAGTAGTTGTATACAAAATCCAATGTTCCATAATTGTAGTGGGTTACTGGTGAAACTGGCCAATGTTGGAAGATGTTGATTTAAGCCTTTACGGCTCAGCATACTAATCTAGTTTTACATTTTATGCCTCATAGTTAAAATTTTCTGCTGGGTGGTAAAGGGCAAGTTTAAACATGCCTCATATAACAAAACATGTAACTTTTCTATCTCCCAAGGTCAGTAAAATACCCTCAGGATTGACTTTGAAACTATGTACAGTGCTTTGCAGAACTATTGTCAGCATCAGCCATCTGGATGAGTCATGGCCATTGCTTGACCAGTTTGCTGTCTATGAAAGCATGAGAGAATGTTTTCTCTCTAGGTGACTCTCCTTAGGCACATTATAAGGGTTAAACAATGAAGTGCCTAGAAGCAGAAAAGAGAGGAAACACAGCAGGAGCAAAACTATGCACTTACATACACAAGATGAATTAGATAATGGTGCTAAGAACCTTCAGAAGGTTTTTCACTTTGATGATAGCAATGTGCAACACTAAAACTATGCTTGGAATGGGTGTGATTCTGGTCTTTTAGATGTGTGTGGCTTCTAATGTGAACTCAGTTACTGCTATACTCTCTCTCAAGTAAATGGTTGGTTTATAAGAAAACAAAGCAGGTATTAACAGAGTAAGAGACTAGGCAAAATGTCATAGGATTGCCAGGCTACAATTTTGTACATCCTTAGATTTCTAAATGTCTGTGTAAAAATGTGTAACTGCTTTTATCACATTCTATAGAGATTTATTAGAATATCGATGATTGATGGAAAATACCAATTTCAAGTTCATTCTAAGATGTTTGATATTCAGAAAGACAGTGATGTCATGCTCAAGTACCTATATTATAGAGTAATAGTACCACTAAGCTTTTCTTCTGGAGGGTTAAGAATATAAATTTATGTACCAAAATATTAAGAAAAGGAAGATCTACAAGGATAGCCAATATTTTGGCCCTAGCCCTTCAAGGTTAGTGAGGACTCAGGATAGAACAAAACCCGTGCTGTTAACATCCTGTAACTTAGTGGTTCCCCAAATTTTCTGTTCAAGGAGATTATGGGGCCACAGAGGAAAGGGATAGAAGGTATATAGTGCTTAAAGTTATCTAAATGTAGATGAGACATCGTTCTTCTTAAAAAATTGTTATGTATAACTATATCAAAACATGGCATGTAGACATTGTGAAAGGGAAGGAAACCACCAAAACAGGAAAGAATAACTGCACTGGGGGAAAGAAGAAAACAAGCAAGTGGACTAAAAGAATTGCACCACTGATTTCTATGATTCATTGGGAGGAATGGTGTTTATATTTTTGACCTATCTAGCCTGACTATATATATATATATATATATATATATATATATATATATATATATATACATATCTGATAATCTGAGCAACTATTTTGCATATAACAATATGCAATGTAAGAACCATTTTTTTTATTTCCTATCATCTTGTTGTCATATCTTCTGTAATAAAGAATTAAAGTAATGATGAATAGCTTCCTCCACTTTAGCATAAATGTGTTCTTTTTGATCTGTTTCAGAAAAGCAGCAAATCACCCAAAGAGACGACTGGGTGTTCCCATGGACCGGATTGGAAGAAGCCGGCTTTCCAATTCCCGGGGTTAACTGGTTCCAAGAGTGAGTACAATTTGCATAAGGTGTTTGATTAAACATTTCCACAATGAGTTCATGGATCCTTTCTGGCTTAAATAATCAACTGTTTGATTTCTTAGCTTGTATATTCATTGTTTTTACAAATATTCCAGCTTTCAACTAAGATATTGATGATAAATAATTTAAGAGACCTTTGGAAATCAAATGATTATCCTAGGTATATTTCAAGATGAGAAAAAAAGGTCACTTAACTATTTTCATAGTTTTCTACGTAATTATAAAAATTAACATATAAATAGCATTGAAATTCTATCTAACACAATGAGTTGCCCTTATAAATATATGTGAGAAAATCCCTTTGTCATAAAGAACACACATCCAAGTGACAGCTACCATTTCGTTACAAACAAATATGTTGTGTTACCAGACTTATGATAACATGAAACATTAGAGGGAAAATTGTGCAGCAGTAGAATATTAACCGAAGACCAAACACTTCGTCTAAATCCTTGCATGGTCATTCACTAGATGTTAGCCTTTTATGCTTGAATAACACCACAGTGATATTCTGAATATTAAATTAGACATGTATAACAGACTTAGAAATACAGACACATAATATTTTTAAGTGATAGCAATTTATGTTACAGTTCTGAAAATAAACTCTGTGCTACAACCTACACAGGACACTTCTCGTGCAGGGCTGCTGTTACTCATCCCTCCATAAAGCAGGCCTGAGACTTCCTCTGGGGCACTGAGAAGTATCACAGTGCAGGGGACTAGGACGCAAGCATGGGGTTCCAGGGTCTGCGTTCAGATCCCCAGCTATCTATTTGTTAGCTGCAGGGCTTTACTTAGATTCTGAACTCCCCTTTCATGAAATGAAGATAATAATGGCTTCTAATACATAATATTGTCCTAAGGGCGGGCCCAATGCCTCAGCGAATTAAAGTGCCTGCTCAGGTAGAGCACAATGGCCAGGGTTCTATCCCAGGCATGCAGTGCCAGCCCTGCCCCTGGGGTGCGTTGAGACAATGATTGAGACAGGGCAAGTTGGTGCACACCTGTAATCCTAGCGCTTGGGAGGCTGCAAATGGGAGAATCACTAAGAGTTCAACCTGTGTAGTGAGACCCCTGTAGACTCTGTACTAAATACATAAAAATACATATAAATAAATGACATTTAATCTGAAATCTTTAATTTTTAATTTTTTTTTTTTTTTTTTTTTTTGAGACAGGGTCTCACTGTGCAGTTCAGGCTGGCTTTGAGCTCACTTTTGTAGCCCAGGCTGGTCTTGAACTCACAACGATCCTCCTGCCTCAGCCTCCCAAGTGCTGGGATTACAGGCGTGAGCCACCACGCCTGGCACAATCTGAAATCTTAAACTTTAAAAAGCAAAACATTGCCCTGAGAATTAGATGAATTTATATGTATCTATTATATATATAACATATATCTATTATATATCTATTTATATATATATTGATTATATATAATAGATACATATATAATACATATTGTATATGTATCTAATATATAATATATATTATATTATATATATATATATATATATATATATATATATACATATATATTTTATAGGAAAGGCTCACATACATTTTGCATTCCAGGAATAGGAAAATATCTAATACTCATGATTACATAAAATGTTTGAAAAATAAACATGCTTTCAATTTTCTGGGTTTTAATTTTATTGTATAAATTTTTATCTATGTAGGATCTTGGTTTACTTGATATAGTTAAACCTTCCATTTAGCTGTATAACAGCTGCTGCTAGTGAAACAATTACATGTCAGATATAGATAGATAGATAGATAGATAGATAGATAGATAGATAGATAGATAGATAGATATAGTAGATACATATATATTCTTCCAACCCTCACGGTAGGCCCAGGCGAAAGAGGACCCAGTGCTGTCTCTTACTCCTGTCGGTGATCACCGGACCACCACTACAGAAACTCAGCATCGTCGCGCTCACTCTGAGCCTCTCATAATTTAAATCGCTCCGTGTTGCCTTAGTCCTCAAATGTTTTAAAGCCTTAAGAAAGGATCTATATTTTCACTAGAATTACTTTCTGAAAAAAATGTTATAGGGATTTTCTTAATGACTGATGTTTTGCAATTACAGAGTGCCCAGGAATACAGGGGCGCATACTGAACCTGGGCAGGAGTGCTCCCTCTGCAATGGCACCATCTTCAAAAGTCAGACTGAAATACTTTTCTTCGTGTCTAGAGGGATAGAAGTGTAGCAATTCCTTAGATTTGCTCATAATTGCCACTCTATATCTGAGTAGGATTAAGGCACTTACTATGGAAAAGCCAGTAATGTGTGGCATCAGATTTCTGTCCTCCAGTGTCTTGATGCATGAAGATTATGACACTGATAATAAAATAATTAAAGTTTATTATTTTCTAAATATATTTTTCCAGGCTCGATTATCACTCATTTTAACATTTTTTAATTCTACCAAAGCAAGTTTGATTAGCTATTTTTGATGCTCACTTTCATATATATTCAAATTAAATCTTAGGCCACTGAAACTCAGAGGGTTACTAAAGTATAAAGAAAGCTGAAGTAGCATAATGTTTCCTGAATTATGCTGGGGAAGGCCCAAGTCAACGCACTGTCTTTTTCCTAATAGTCTTTGAGCATCCTGACATTTACTAAGATTATTATTAAATCTTAGCAAGATTTTCTATCTTAAAATCTTAAAAGCAGTCTGGGGAGACAGCTCAGTAGAATAAGTGCTTGCCTGGGAAATGCAAGGTGCTGAGTTCAATCCCCAGGACCAACCCCCCCCACCCCAAAAAATTGCCTGATTATTGTAAAAAAATTTTAAGTGGCATTACAGAAGAATCGGTTTAGAAAAGAATTTAACATAATATACTCTTTTCTTCTGCGAATCACTCTAGCAATTGCCTATTTAGTAATCCATTGTTCCTATTTATTATTTCCCACAATTACCCTAAGATGTTGCAGACTTTTTGACTTCCTCGTGTGAAGTATCATGTTTTATACTAATAGCAAAACCCATACAATATTCATATATTTAAATTTTCATGGTTACTTTTTATATATTCATTTCTACAACCTGTGTCAATCAGCATCTGTCACACGCATGTTACTGACTCGATACAACTTAGTCATGATGAAATAGTGCTTCTACGTTCACACTACTCGGTAGTTAGGTTCAAGAACTTAAAGTCTTAGCTCATCCAACCCTAGCTTATAAAAGTCCTCAGCAAATAAGGGCTGCAAGAAGAAATTGACTTATCCAAAATTTTATAGACACCGCTAGCCACAGTAAGCTCTAGGACCCAGAACTTGGGCTTCATAAATCAACCTTCTTTTCTTGGTCCATTAAAACTGCCTGATGCTAAGTTATTATTCGGCACTGTGTTCACTGGTTTACATTTCCATCAAAATTAAAAAAAAAAAAACAACAACAAAAAAAAACCCTTTCCCGGGTCTTTGTTTCACTTCTGAAAATGTTGCAATATTCTCTTGAAAGAAGCTTAGTTGTGGGTTTTCACCTTCTGACTTTTGCTTCACATTTTCACTCTCAAATCGAAACTGGTACCTAATCTTGGAAGTTTTGCGTGGTTTAAGGTCAACTCTAGATACAGCTGTTTCCAACCAAATACCCATTTCTTCTCTGCTACACAGTTTCGAAAGCAACATAACCTGAAATTTTTACAGTGTGCTCTACAACACCTTCATTTAAATTTATTATAAAATGATTGCTGTACTGAGGCTTACATCCATCTTGGACAGCTAGCACGTGTATATAGTACAGCTTGTTCTTTTTTTCTAAAAAAGAAAATAAGTATATATTTATTTGGGAGAGGATCTCGCTGTGCAGCTCAGACTCATGGTGATCCTCCTGTCTCAGCCTCCCCAGCACTGGGATTACAGGTGTGTGCCACCAGTCCCAGCTTCAGAGGCTAGCATAGGATGCTCAGGATTCCTGGGTTGGCACAGCATTCAGTATCAGGGATTGAACTGGGTCCTCATGCTTGCTAGGCAGCCACTTAGACCACTGCACTCTCTCCCTAGCCCTCATATCTTTTTTTAATTCCTTTTGTCCGTCTGTATTCCTTTCACCACTAAAACCCCTTTCTCCATTTTTATTGCTGCTATAATTATTATTTGGCATTCATGTTAATGGCCCGTTTAAACTCACTGAGGTTATTAGGCACCTGCACCTGGCATACCTTTTTTATTTTATCAGTTTTAAGAAGAAATAACAATAAGATAGTTTCAAAACATGTTAGTAGTACATTCGTAATAATTGACACATTTGCACAGTGTTGTTTTCATAATAGTTACACAAAGCACAGTGTGTAGACATGAAGAAATTTCCTGATCATTATTGGTAAGGAAAAAGAAAAAGATAAAGAGAGAAAGAAAGAAAAAGAGAGAGAGAGAGAGAGAGAGAGAGAGAGAGACAGAAAGAAAGAAAGAAAGAAAGAAAGAAAGAAAGAAAGAAAGAAAGAAAGAAAGAAAGAAAGAAAGAAAGAAAGAAAGAAATATTTTTTCTCTTTGAGCTGAGAGGAAGTAGCTGTATACACAGTCCAGTGTTCCTTATTTGCATTGGTTTACCGGTGAAACTGGCAGTGTTGGGGGTTGTTGATTTAAGCCCACTCTCAATCAACACCCCTCTTTTTTTTTTAATGCCTCTAAAAGACCAGAATGACAGGGATCCCCAGCATGAAAAATCTTTTAAAGGTTCTTAGGAACGATATCTGATTCATCCTGTGTACATAAGTACATGGATTTGTTCCTGCTATGCTTCCTCTCTTTTCTGCTTCCAGTCACTTCGCTGTTTAATCCCTAAGTCTTTGATTGCCATTCAGCTGTGTTATGCCCCTCCATTTTTATTTCTTCTTTAGAGTTCTTACACTAGGGAGACTATACGATATTTACACATGTAGCTCTGATTTCACTTATGCATATATGTTCAGTGTACATCCATTTATATATGAAGTCTTCCAGTTTATCATTCTTTATAGCTGAGTAATATTCCATTTTATGAAAATACCACATCTTTTTCAACCATTCTTCAAAAGATGGGCATTTTGGTTGTTTCCAAGATTTGGTTGTTACAAATTGGGCTGCTATAAACATAGGTACACAGATATCACTATGGTATGATGTCTTCAGTTCTTCTGGGAAAATTCCCAGTAGGGGGATAGCTGGATTGAATGGGATTTTCAGTTCTAGTTTTTTAAGGATCCTCCACACCGCTTTCCATAGCGGTTGCACCAATCTGCATGCCCACCAGCAGTGGAGAAGGGCTTCTTTCTCCCCACAGCCTCTCCAACATTTGTTGTTGG